>JAOXYD010201933.1:0-21871 GCA_028565735.1 Pinacopodium congolense
TAAAAATTAATTCTAACCCAACATTAATAATTAAATAATAATAAATAAAAACACAAAACACAAAATACAAATAAAAACACTTAAGTAAATAAAACATACTCTAAATTAATACTAAATACAAAAAAAACAATAATTAACATTATACTAAACAAAAACACAAAAAAAAAAATATTAAAACACAATAAAAACAACCTATTATGCCATAAACCCATGCAAAACACTTAGAAAAATACATACGAAAACACAATTATCAATTGCTTAATGGTTTCTATCTTTTTTTTTTTAGTGATGCATTATCTTATTTTAATTTTTTTCTCATTATCATCCATACTCTTTAATCCTACATGTTTCATGAAGGATGCATTCTCATTTAGTAATTTTTTCATACTATATATATTTATACTTATTGAATTCAATTTTTCCTTTAATCTCTCATTTTCTAGTTTACATGATTATAAAAATTTCAATATCTCCTTACACCTAGAAGACATCTTTTTCTTTTTCTTAATCATTGGTTCTAAGAGTCTAACTAATTCATTATAAATTAACTCATTTATACAATATAATCATCATTATTAAAATTAGAGCATATAAGTACTTCATCATTATCTATAAAAAAAATATTGGAATTAGACTATACCTCATCATTTAGGAAGCATATGTGAGCAACTTCTTCATGATCACTCTCCTCTTCTTTAATATGTTATTGCTTTCATAGGTGTTCTCCAAGTAGATTAATAACTATTGACTTTCTCACACTCTTCCCTACTTAATGAACAAACTAAGTTGTGTACAAAATTTTAATTAAAAGTAATAATCATTTCATCTATATCATCCCATTCAAATTCATCTTTAGGTATTATTTTCTCTATATTATCTTCAACTATTGTTTTTATAGGGGTTAGAGTCCATTCTCTATGATTTTCTAACATATATTAGTAAAATTTAAAAGAAATCTTTCATTTTAATTTTCCAATACCTATAATAGTTTCCATCAAAATAATAAGGTCTATTTTAACTACCAAAATGTGCTATAATGATTTTAAACTCACCATTTCATTGAAAATATATTTGCATTACTTGTCACTTTGATACAAATTATTTTTTCCTATTTGAAACTTTCCTCTTAATCTAATAGTGAAAACTAAACAATATTATTAATCAACCTAATTTAATAACTTGAATAAAAATATAATTGAAAAATATGTTAAAAAATATAAACAATAATATATGATCATATGAGTTGAAATAAATATGCAAAAATAGAGAAGTAGGGTAAGAGAGGCACAAACCAAATTTATAGTGGTTCAGTATGAATTTCACACCTACGTATACTCCCCTACATCTTTTTGGAAATTTGACTATGGAAAATCACTTGTATGACGCCCTTTTTCATCAAGCTCTAAGGCAACCCTTACAACAATTCAACTTTTCAACAGGGTTAAGTATAACCCTCATGATATTCTTATCTCACACCCTTACAACTATAAAAATACACTTGACATGTTGTCAACTTGACTGATTGAAGTTTTTGAGGGACTCACAATCTTAATTGCATAAATGAAAAAAATCACACTTTAAATTATACTAAAACTTACCCAAAGTTAACAATAATGAAAAAAACACCTTAAAGCACTTACATACTTGTTTCACTGCAGTTTGATGCATAAAAAACCATGCAAGACACTTACTTAAAATGAAAAACTTGGTTATTTAGCTATTTATGATTGTTGGACAATGTTAAAATCCACTAAAATCACTTTATGTTAAGAAATAGCCATTAGTGTGTGTATATTGGAAAAGGTCAACAAAACCTATTTTAAAAAAAATAAAAAAGTATATAGTGAGAACACACAGAACTATGAAAATTCGAATCAAAGAATTAGAAATTCGAGGAGATCATAGACAAATGTAGCGGGGACGAAACGACGTGATATAAAGATCATGGACAAAAGTGCTGCCCTTCGGCTCAGTAATATGGAATCTCTCAACAGCTCTCGTTCCTTTATGAGGTCATATCGGGATAGGCAGGCCTAAGCACTTCCCACATAAGAAGCTTTCATTGCCCTTTTTTTCCTTTTTGCCTTTCCTGCATCATCTGACGACTTTCCTGCTTGACTCTGTCTGCTTTAGTGGAATGATGGGAAGATCCTTGCTCAGTGTCCAAGCTAGCAAGGAAGTTAAGTGGAAGAATGGCATTACACCTCTCTCTCTTCTTGGACTATAGTATTTTTGAAGTGCCACTTTCTTGTTCATAAATAAGAATTTGTTGTCTAAAAAATCCCATAAGAGGCAAGTGGACTAGTTCCCATTCGGCTTCATTTTCAGTGTCCAAGTTTTTATTGACCAGTACATTGTATACATTACTCAACCACTCTTTCAAAAATAAGCACCCCAGTTGATCAAACACCTTTTAATCAACCAACGATTGGTCAACAATCACTAATCAACTAGTCGTTGTATGTACTACTTTTTAACCCTTTAAATCACAATCAAACACATTCAAATCAATCCTAAATATTTCACAACACTTCTGAACACTTTTTAACACTTCCTTTTCAAAATTTAACATATCCTAACACATTTTTAAATATTTTTTCATGCAATCTTTAACAGATTCAAGCATTTTGATACATTCATACAGCTTAATCTCTTTGTCACATAATGATTAACACTTTCAGACAGATTCACTTATTCTATCCTCAAAGCTCATCCTAACGTTTTCCAATACTTTATTTCACACATACTTTAACACACACGTACATACGCATCACACTAATTCCATAAAAGCAATTCAAAATATGAAGAGGATATGTAAAAACCATTCACATATAATTTTTCTTAATTATGCATCCTATATGCAAAATCACTAACCATGGATGCAAGATGTATGATGTGAGACTTTTCAATATAATGGAGATAACAAAATGAGACTTTTAATTAAAAAAACAATTCACTTTTATTTTCTTAATAGGAGACTTTCAATAAAAATACAAAGAAAAAATTCACTTTTATTATCTTTAAACTTCATCTTTCATCCATGAACTTGATCTTGAAGTATACAATACTTTTTATCTCTAATACCCCTACTTCCATTAACGTTATCTTCATCCATCACCACTTTCACTCCAATGCTTAATCCTAGGATCCAAATCATGTTTCTCAACACATTTTCCTTCAAATACATAATTTATTTCTAGACCTATCTTTTCAACATATTAAACATAAAAAATACAATAAAAATAATGTTTTTCATGGTCAAAATATAGGTATAATAGTCATCGGTTCATTAAAAAGCTCAATTGGCCAACCAACTTACAACATTGGTTTACTGATGGTTCTGCTGAATTTGTAGTAATATAATTCCATTCAATCAAACCCAAAACTAATTTTTTTGTTAAGAAAATCCAAATAACTTTTATAAGTCCCACACAAGCTTTTAGGTGATCAAGACTTATCAATTAAATCCAAAAACTAAAAAATTCCTGATTTATATAAGTTGAAGCACATTTTCATAACTTTTAATTCAATCACAATTTTAAACCATAACAAAACCATTTAATTATCTTTAAAAAATTCACGAAACTTATCAGTCATCCTAAAAATGGCTTTAAACACCAAGACATTTCACTTAAGGTCAACCATAAACTGTATCTCAATTATGGAAGTTTAAGAACTTTTGAAACCTCTCCAAAATTTCATAAACTTTTCAAGGTATTTGTAAACATCATAAATTTTTTCTATTCTCTTCAAAATCAATTTAGACTATTTTGCAAAATATCCCAAAAGCTATTTTGGGGACCAATGCCTTTCAATTAATGTAAAAAACTTAATATGTTAGGATCTATGATTATTTAAGAAATTTTTCGAACATTTCAAAACTTTCAATCTTTTAAAGTTTTTAAAATTTAAAAAACCATTCTTCTCATAAAAATATGACTCAACCATATTCCAAAAGATTTCAAATGTAATTTTAAACACCACAACATTTCAATTAACCTAAAAAACGAAATATCTCGTGCCATGATAAAGTTTATGCAAGTCAAAATATTTCAAACAATTTCTAGACATCTCAAAACCATTTTTCTCATTAAGATTTGACTCAAAAGTATTAATAAACAATTAAAACATCTTGATGCATCAAGGTGATTTTGTTGAAAACCTTGAAAAGCTCTTGATTATGATAACACTAAATGCATAATTTATAATATGTAATGCAATGATCATACAAACATTCTATGCAAAGATCCTAAATGCAAATTATTATGCAAATTTTGAGCCCTTCAAAAAATGAAAAGATCAAATCAAGAATTTAAATATAAAAACTTTAAATCTAAGTAAGCATCCAAACCTATTTAATCTTCTTCTTCTCCTTTTTCTTATTTTTCCTTGTTGAGCTTTTCTTCATTTTTGGCTTAATCATTCTCATTTTCTTTATAAATCCACTTCCTCCGTAGCCTTCATAATGTGTTTCTACACATTTTCCATTTTGCTATATTTTCAACTTCATCAAAACTAAACCATTATTAAAAAATATTGTTGAATTAAGAGAGCTTCTAGATTTTGACAAAAACATGATTTTAATAATAGTTTGATTTAGGGTCAAGGTTTGAAAGATAGGTACATTTAGAAGCAATACAATTCTAAGGTTTGAGCTTAAAAACAAAAACTTAAGAAAATACAACAAATATTTTGGAGCTTTAATAAGTAATTATGTTGTTTTGAACTTAAAGGTTTAATATCCATAGCGCTCAACTTATAGTTGAATTTGCATATGTTGTTGAAAGATGCATGAATTTATTCGTTATATAAAACAAATTATTGTGTTTGAGATAATTGATACACTTTAGGATTCAATTTGACCTTAAAATGTTTTTGAAATATGTGTCAAATATTTTTTAAAGTTAAAGAATGTTTTTAATGTTTTTATAAGTCGTTTGACAAAAAAAGTTCAAAAAATGAACTTAAATTATCACAAACTATGACATAGTTTGAGATTGTACTTAATTCATAAGTTTTGATATCCAGAATCATTACAGGGAACATTTCAAACTTTTTTTAAGTTACCTTCATTATTAGGAAAGTGTTGATAATTTTCTAAGAAGTATAATGATGATCTACAATGATTGTGCATACTGAACAATGATGTCAATGTAGCTATGTGCTCAGTGTAAACTATTAACGGTAGGGTAAAATAGTGCCATTGGTGCAATTGATATGAACTCACTATTATGGTCACTAATAGTGTAGTGTAATGTCTAATTAGGAAATCTTGGCCTTATGGCTCTTAAGAAAATTTTTAAACACTTAATTCACCACCTCCTTTTTGATTCTCTTAGGACTCATAATTGGTATTAGGGTAATGCTCAGTTTTGAAAATGTATTTTCTAACAAAAATAGTGAGTTAAGATATAAACAAGGGGCTTTTAATGGCTTCCACAGGTCACGAGGGGGGGGATTTAATAGGCACCATTTTTTTATTGCGATGATGATATTTATTAGAAAACAAGAATGAAATTACTTCTAATGACCAAAAATGTAGAATTATGGGATATAATGAGGAATGGGCCATACGTTCCTCCAAAGGTAGTAAATTATCAAAAGGTGCCTAAGACTAAAGAAAAGTGAACTAGTAAGGATAAGAGGCTAATTTCTTTAAACATTATAGATGTCTATATTTTGTTTTATGCACTTGCTAGAAATGAATTCAATAGGTATCAATGTGTGAGATGGCATATGAAATTTGGCACACACTTGAGGTCATATATGAGTGAAAAAATCAAATGAAAGAGAGTAAAGTCTCAATTCTTGCACATCAATATAAATTATACCACATGCATCATAATGAAAGCATATATAACATATAGACAAGGTCCATAGATATTATTACTACATTGAAGGATGTAGGAAAATCATATTCTAATGTTAAGCTTAATAGAAAAAATCTTAACCCTTACCTAAGACATAGGAAGCAAAGTTTATTACAATTTGAAAATTGAAGTACCTCATCTCATTGCTTTTGAAAGAGCTAATTAGATTACTTATCACTTATGAAATACGGCTCAAAGAGTGCTTAAAGAAACTAAAGAAGAGGATATGGTGACCAAAAAGAAGAATTTGGCATTTAAGGCCAAAAGGGAGGCATCAAGTGATGAGAAGTCATTTCAAGTGATAGTAAAGATGATGATATGGCTTTCCTCACAATGAATTTCAATAGGTTATTAAAGAAGAAAGGATATTTAAAGAGAAGATATAAGGTAAACATAAGCTTAAAGAAAATATACTAGCTTTGTATGTTTTGAATGTAGGAAACTAGGATATATGAGAAATCAATGTGCACTTATAAAAAAGAGTGAGAAGGATAAAATTCATAGCAAGAAATAAAAAAAGGAGAAGGAAAGGAAGAAGAAGAAGAAAGCATTGAAGGTCATGGTGTAGGATAGCTTGTGTGAATTTGAAAGTGAACATTTGGATGAAGAAGTTGCCATAATTTGGGTCATGGCCTTCGAAGATGAGATACCCTCTAGCCAATACTCTTTTGATAAAGATGATGATGATGCTAAAAATGAATTGACTTATGATGAATTAGTGTAGTATCTAAAGGCCACGACCTTAAGGACAATAAAATATATTTCAAATACAAGGAATGTTTGAAATCGTTAGATGAACTTAGGTTAAAAAATGATAGGTTAAGGAAAGAAATGAATAATTTAAAATATAAGAGTGTCATTGTCTATCATAATGATAGGAAAAAGTTGATGGATGAAAATGAATCTCTAAAAAATGATGTAAATTCCCTTAAAGAGTCATTAAAAAATTCACTAAGGATAAGGAGAAATTAGAGAGCTTTTCTAAAGCTTGAAAGGCTTTAAATGGTGACATGGATTAGGGATAACGTAAGGGAGTAGAACGAAAAATTCTATAACTAATTTTATGAAGGGTAAGAACCTTGATGAAGAATGTATTCCTAGACAATCTTTTGATAATTGTGCACCCACGTCTAAATCACAACTTAGGAAGAATCATCAAGCTTTTACATAATCATCTAGGCCTACATCTAGAAGAAATGCGCACTTATCTATAAATTGGTATAATTTATTTTGAAATACAAAACTCCAAAACAATTCATATAGGCCGCACATTAGATACTTAAGGCAAACCACCCCAAATGCTCCTTGTAGGCTTATGCATACATCTAAAAACTTGATAGACCAATATTATAGCCCTAAATTTCATAAAGGAAGAATATTTAGGAATGGAAGATATAGAAAGGCATTTAGAAAAAATATAAGGTCACATTTCCATTTATTTAATGCTCCTTTTGTTTGCCATTATTGTGGATATTAAAGAAAATTTATAATTTTTTTTAATAAGCAAACTTGTTGTCATAGTTCACCATAAGATATAGGTAGTAGAAAAGTTTATAATCATCAAAGACCAAAGTTAATGTGGATACCTAAGGTGAAACAACTTTCTTTATTTTATAATAATTTAAGAGAAGCAATTGTTATATAGATAGTGGACGGTCTAAACATATTACTGGGGTTGTTTCATGATTTCTATCTTTAAAGAGAAAGGAGTTGATGTGTTACATTTCAAGAAAATGGCAAGGGTAAGATTATTGGAATTGGCAAAATTTTTAAGAATAATGTTATAACTTATAATGTGATTTTATTTAAGGCCTTAAAACATAATTTTTTTAGTGTTTCCTAACTTTGTGATAAAATTTTCAAAGTGGGTTTTGATAGCTATAAAAGTATACATATTTTACGCATGATTTAGTTCTTCTTTGAATTGGTTTTAAGGGTAAAATAATTTGAGTTATGAGTTTACTAAGTTAAAAACCTTTAAATGTGATGTTGCTTAGATATTTCGATATTTGCGTTCATTTTGTAGGATTTTTGTGGATGCTTCAACACACTTTTGGAAGTAGAAGAGGTGTCACATCCCTTTAAGATTCAAAGCATCATGTTATGAAGTTCCATACCAAATTCCAAGGTTATTTAATAAGCCATGAGGAGTGTACGAAGGAAAGAACAAAACAAATTCAATTGAGTACCAAATTTGGTATAGATGACTTAGGAGAGGCATTAGGTACATCTCTATAGCACTAATTATTATGAATGTTTATAGGGTGGTACAAAAACATGTCAAAGAACTCGATAATAAATTGCATGGTAATGCAGGAAGAATGGAGAAGATATCATGAAAATACCAGGTGGTGCAGAAAACTATCAGGTATTATCGGTGTCATCACAAGTGTGATGATGCCCGCGGTTCCACTCCAGTGCAAATCACTGCCAGCATCATGAACATGATGATGATCATGATCAGGACACCCTCTACCTACACAAATAACCTAATTTTAGATTTTTAGGTGATTTACTTGCTATAAATGACATCCATTGAATCGTCAAACATGAGACATGAATCCATAGGTTACTTTTGAAGAGTTTTAACTAGAATTGAATGAAAGGAAGTTTCCAAGGGAAAGAACTCAAGATTTAAGGCAGGATTTCATGATTCAACATTAAGATTCAAGGACTCAAGAAGAGTTATCATGAGCGTTCTTATTTTTTTGTCTTTATGTTTATTTATGTGATTGAAAATATATTTAGGAGCTAAACTCTTTATAGGATTTAGGTTTTTATAAACTCTTGGATTTAGTTCTTTTTATTATTCTTGTTTTAACTCTTGAGTTCCAGGTTATTAATTAGATTTGTTCAGGATATTAATTACTTTGGACTTAATAATTATGCAAACATAATCATTGATTTCAAAACTTTGATTATGTTTATGATTGAGATTGAAAATTTTCTTATATGCATTAGATCATTCCATTAATAAAACATCTTAAATAGGTAGTTAAAGATATTCTTACATAATATGGCTAGGTTAGATGTGAATTTAGCCAAAATAATAAGTTCCATAGAATAGGTTAATGCATTCAATTCTATAGAACGGGATAGAGAGAACTTTCACTTAGTTTAATTGAATTGAATAGACATTACGTTGCTTAAGAAAGAAACTAATTTACATTAGGGAATCTATAGTCTTAGAAGTCTAGAATTCGAGTTAAAGAAAGATAAACGAGGAGAATGTACATATATTACAGGGATTAATTTCCTGAATCCTACTTTGATCATTGATTTTTTTTCTCCTTATAAGTTTATCTAGGGAATTTAGTTTAATTGTTTGCTTCTTTTAATCATTAAATCAATCAATCAATAAGTCTTTCTTTTTTGAGTAGCTAGTTAGATTTAGATAGGAATTCATTAGTAATAACAGCCCTTGTGGTTTGACACATAAACTCATCCTAACTATATTACATCCAATAGGTACAATTGTTTTTCATGGGTTATGGCATTGTTTAGTAAGTTCTTGGTTAATTGTCTTTTAAAACGTAGATATCTCACAATCACCGTAAAGTTTTTAAGGAAAATCTTATGTTGTTTCTACAATGTTAGATAATAATATCATGATATTGGTAATAGAGAGGGAAATATTTATGCTATTGATTTAAATGATCTTTCTAACCATGAAATTGAGTGTTTTGTGTCTATGATTGAAGATGCTTGGATGTGACATAGAAGGTTAAGACATGCAGGGATAGAGCTCATATCCAACCTTAACAACAAGTAACTAATGAATAGGCTACTGAAGGTGAAATTTAGGAATGAAAATGTGTGTGATGCTTGCCAAATATGGAAGCAAATCAAATGCTCCTTCAAGACGAGGAAGGTAACAACTTATAGACTTTGTTAATCCATCTAGAGTTGCTAGTTTAGGTTGAAAGTTATATTCTTTAACTACTGTTGATGACTTTAGTAGGTTTACTTAGGTGGTTTTTCTTGCTATCAAGGATAAGTGTTCTAATTCCTTTAAAACTTTTGCTAAGGTGATTTAAAATGAGAAAGGCTATAAGATTGTATCTATTAGAAGTGATGATGGCAGAGAATTTGGGAATGATTTTTTTTTAGTATTATTGTAATGAGAATGGAATTTTCCATGACTTTTATACTCTTATAACCCCTCAATAATGGTGTTATTGAGAGGAAAAATAGAACTTTACAAGAGATGAATAAGAATATGTTAAATGATTTAAACCATTTTAAGTATTTTTAGGGGGAAGCCGTAACTTGTGCTTATCACCTATCTAATAGGTATATATTAGGGGTCAAATTGATAGAGTTTTCATGGTTAATTTGTTGAATTATGATCCCTATTTCATTACTTAATCATTAAATTTATGTGTTATTATGTTTAATTTGCAAAATGGATCTTAAAGATGAAGATTGGAGAAAACAATTTGAAGAATTCCTTTAATTTTTGTCCATTAATAGTCCTCTGGCACGGTCACATTAATGGAAGAATAGGGGGTCATTTAAGGGTGTAACATTCGAGCATTAACGAAGCCTTTAGAGGGTGCCGTTAAATGGAGGTAGGGCGTCGTTGATAGCAGCCGTCAACAATTTCAGCTCCAAATCTTGAAGATGAAGTCTCTGGCATGTCCCTAATTAATTCTACTCTCTGCTAGCACATAAGAGGGGAGTTTTTACCTATAAAAACAAACAAAACACAGAAGAAACTTGAAGAAAGAGAGAGAGATCAGATCTACCAATAGTTAGAGAGAATTCTCCTTCTCTCTTTTTAGTTCTTTAGCTTTAAATATTTTTTCTTCGAATTTTTTTATTGTTTCTAGATTTATGAGCATCTAAGCTTGGCATATAAACATATTTCTAAGTTTATAACTCATATTTAGGGGGTTTATAACTCAGCTTAGTCATTTTTATTCTCTTATTTTTGAATTAATCAAAGTATTTATTCTTATTCCTATAACCTTGTATGTTCTTTGATTTTTCTACAAGTTTGATTCAAATCCAAGTTTGTGCTGCAATCCAGATAAAGTTGTGGTCTCTGATATTTGTGATCTTTTTAAGAGAAATGGGGTCTCTGATGATGCAAATATGCTTAGACTTTTCCCTTTGTCTGTTAGAGATAAGGTGAAAGCCTAGTTGTCAACACTTCAAGCTGGTTCCATTACAACATGAGATGAATTGATAAAATTGTTCCTTGCTAAATTTTTCCCATCTGCTAAGATAGCCAAAATGAAAAATAAGATCAGTTCATTTATGCAATAGGAGAATGATAGGTTATACAAGGCATGGGAACGATTTGGAGAGTTGCTTGTAAAGTGTCCAAGTAATGGATTTAATATATGGCAGCAAGTTGATA
Source organism: Pinacopodium congolense (assembly GCA_028565735.1). Classification (NCBI taxonomy): domain Eukaryota; kingdom Viridiplantae; phylum Streptophyta; class Magnoliopsida; order Malpighiales; family Erythroxylaceae; genus Pinacopodium; species Pinacopodium congolense. The sequence goes on from JAOXYD010201933.1 coordinate 11,236, forward strand.
TCTTTTACACTAGATTGATACCATCAACTCAAAGCACCATTGATGCTGCAGATGGAGGCAATCTAATGAAAAAGACTACGACTGAAGCCTATAATATGATCGAGGATATGGGTACAAATAGTTTTCAGTACAATTCTGAACGCCATTCAAGGAAACTGTTCTGTCATAAAACCAAAAACTAGTTTTACGCTCAAAATTGCAAGTATACAAGTCGTACTTGTAGTAAAGAATGGTTATCGATACCATGAGGATTGTATCTAGACACCCTATCAATTTGGCTTACACTTTGTTCAAGAAATTGATTTAAATAAATTAAACAAAAATAAATAAATAAAATGCAGACAAACTTGGAAGCAAGAGTGAGCAACACAACCAATCGCCAACACTGCAAACGAAAATTTAGAGAAAAAACAAGATTCACGAATAAGACTTGTTGTTATCCTTATTTGTTTCCCTTTAGTTAATTGATCTAATTTATATTTATCCCAAGATTTCCTAATGTTTTAGGTACCCTTTCTTAAGGTGCAACTAATTTCACAAGGTAAATAATTTAGAACTAACTTTGGGATCTCTCGACATGCAAAGCCTTTCCTAAACATTTAAATAGATATAAAGCTATACTATAGGCAGTATATTAATATATCGAAATCTCTTCCTAATAAATCAATTCCTTGTTTTCTATAGGTCTATTAAATGCCAACTCTCATTGTACATCTAACATAAACTATCAAACTCACTCTCTCGATTTGTTGTAGGGTTTAAGCTCAATAAACAACACAAATATTTATACAAGTTAAATTAATAACCAAAGGGTCCCAATTAATTTAAACAACAAATCCTAAAAAATATTTTAGCCATACATAATAATAAAAATAAGTTCAATCAAGTCTATACTCTTGAAAATGCAAAACATAATAAAATTAAATCAAAATTAAATTAAAATGACATTAAAATAAATCTAAAAATAAAATAAAGATCTTGGTGAACTCTTGAAGTTTTGGTGTGTGTATAAGCTTGAAGAAACTCTTCTTATTGTGTCCAAATCTACCTAGAGTGTTTTTCTTGATGTATGCTGCCTCCTCTTCTTATTTTTTGCTTTTATGCCTCCCTCTTTCTTTTTTTTTTCTGTCCGAAAACCTCTCGCTTTTTTGGCCTGTCTTTGTGCTTCCTAGGTTTATCTGAATTATGTTCTTTTGCTATCCTGTTCTCTCTTTTTTGCTAGGTTCTTGGGCTGCTAGGTTTTTAGACTAGAGAGGTGCAAGACTGTTGGGCTGGAAGGCTTGGATGTCTAGTCTGAAGGAGAGGGGAGCAGTTGGGGCGCGGTCCAGCAAAAAGTGGGCCAGGCATAGGGTACAGGCTTGAGGCATTTGGGGTAGGACGAAGCAGGTGCGTTGAGTTGCTACGCAGGGTAGTTGGGCACGTAGGAGGCAAGAGAGGAGGGCTTAGGAGGCACGCAAGTGGGCTGGGGTGCTGGCCTGGGGCTCCAACAGGCAAGCAGGAGACGTGAGTTTCCAACAGGCTCGTGATCTGGGCTGCTCAGGCAACAGTGGGCTTCAGGCTCTTGGGCAAGTGGAGTGCGAGCCAGGAGCAGCTGCAACGAGCCAGGCAGCTTGCTCCCTCCTTTCTGCTTTGGTCTTGGGCATGGGCTCTCATTCTTAGGTCAAGTTCTTTGGATCTAGCTTTGACTTGAACTTGGTTGTTTCCTTAGCTTCATTCTTTCTTTTTCATTTCATGCTCTTTTTTTCTCGTTTTTTTTCTTTTTTTTCTTCCTTTCAACTTTAATTTTTAAATTTAATTTACCTACATAATAAATAATTAAACCAATAAGATTAAATTCTAACCCAACATTAACCATTAAATAATAAAATAGAAAGAAAAGTAAAAACACTTAAATAAACAAAAATTACTCCAAATTAATATTAAAAAACTATAATTTAAATTATACTAAACAAAAACACACAAAATAAATCTTAAAACACAATAATAATAACCTATTTTGCAAGAAAAACATGCAAAATACTTAGAAAAACACAATTGTCAAAAACCACATAGTGTTCATGCAATTAATGATACAATGTCTCTTACAGCTCGACTAGAAGTATTGAACAAGAAGATTGATAGTTTGATGGCTGGTGCTAGCAGTAGTTCTCATAAGATGGATTGTGAAAGTTGTGTTAGTATCTCTCATTCATCATTAGAGTGTTAAGAATGTAGTCCTTTTTCTTGCGAACCCGAACAAGCCTAATTTGTTAGTAATTTCAATAGGCAAAGAGGAAACCCTTTGCCACATACTATAATCTTAGTTGGAGGAACCATCCTAATTTTTCATGGAGTAATAATCAAAGCTACTTACAACCACCTCACCAAGTTCAAGATAATCCTCAAAGATGACCTCCACCTAGATTAGAGCTAACCAACCTCAAAGAGAAACACCAAAATTTGAAGAGACAATTCTTAATTATATCTAATCTAATGAGTCTAGAATGCAAAATCATGAATCATCAACAAAAAATTTGGAGATTCAAGTTGGACAAATTGCTCTAATCTTGCAAGAAAGGCTACCCCATAAGCTTCCTAGCACAACAAAAGCCAATATTAAAGAGTATGCAAAAGGCAATTACTTGACGAAGTGGAAAAGAGGTTGAGAGTGAAAGGAAGAAGGTAGAAGAGAAAGGAAAGTAAGTGATGATGGAGAGTGAAGAAGATAGAAAGGAAGATGGACATGATAGAACAGAGAGAGTTAAGGAATAAGACAAGAAGAAAGAGAAGGATGGCGAGGGTGCAGGTTCAAATAAGCCACCTACCATACCCTCAATGATTGTAGAATACGCACTTAGATAAGCAATTTGGAAAATTTTATGAGATGTTTAAGAAGTTCCATATCAATATCCCATTTGTTGAAGCAATTTCCCAAATGCCTTCTTATGCAAAGTTCTTGAAGGAAATCCTGTCATAGAAGAGAAGGTTAGAAGAGCATGAGATTGTGCAGCTTAATGAAGAGTGTTCTGTTATTCTATTAAAGAAATTACCTTCAACGCTTAAGGATCCTGGTAGCTTTACCATTCCTTGTACAATTGGTAGCTTACAAATTGATAGGGCTTTGATGGATCTAGGAGCAAGCAATAATTTAATGCCCTTATCAATTTTCAAGAACTTAGGATTAGAGGAGCCTAAACCCATTACAGTCTCATTAAGGTTCATATTCCTTGTTGATTTTCTTGTCTTGGATATGAAGGAGGATAGTACAGTGCCTATCATTTTAGGATGACCATTCATGGATACTATCAAGGCACTGATTAATATACATGATGGAAAGCTCATTCTCAGGCTTCAAGATGAAGAGATTGGGTTCAATGTTTTCTGAGCAAGAAAGCATCCATCCACCTTGGATTCATATAACTTCATTGGACTTCATTCTACTCCAATCTATCAATTTCAAAATCTTTTCTCAATTTCATTGCAAAAGGCTTTGATCCATTCCAATGCTTAAGAGGAAGAAGGAGAGGAAGTCAAGGAAGCATTAAAGGACTTAGAAGTTAGAAAGGAGTCTTCTAACTGGATACTATCTAGAGGGTTTAAACCTTTGGATAAGCCAATCCAAACCCTTCCAAAACCATCAATTGAAGAGCTTGCAACTTTATAATTAAAGCCTCTCCCTTCGAACTTGGAGTATACATTTTTTAGACCTCCATCTCTATTACCTATTATTATTTTATCATCATTAAGTGATACGATGGAAGAGAGATTGTTGAGAGTTATTAAAGAGCATCAAAAGGTTATGGGATGGACCTTAGTAGATATTAAAGGTTTAAATCCTTTAGTTTGAACTCATCGAACATTCATTGAAGAAGGAAGTAAACCTTTGGTCTAACCTCAGCATAGACTAAATCCAAACATGAAGGAAGTGTTGAAGAATGAAGTAGTTAAGCTCCTTGATGCTGGTATTATTTATCCCATTTCTGACTTTACATGGGTTAGTGCAATTCAAGTAGTACTAAAAAAACGAGGGACTATTGTCATGAAGAATGAATAAGAAGAATTAATTTCCACAATGAAGGTAACTGGTTCGCGTATGTGCATTGATTATCGTAAATTGAATGGTGCTATAAGAAAGGATCACTTTCCTTTACCCTTTATTAATCAAGTCATAGAGAGGTTATCTGGGCATAGTTTTTATTGTACTTTAGATGGATACAGTGGTTATTTGCAAATTTCTGTTGCCCCTAAGGACCAGGAAAAGATGAGATTTACATATCCATAAGGCACCTCTTTATATCGACTTATGCCTTTTGGCTTATATAATGCCCTTACTACTTTTCAGTGCTCTATGATAGCAATATTTTTAGATATGATTGAGTCATGCATTGAAGTATTTATGGATGATTTTTCTATATTTGGCACATCCTTTGATACATGTTTGGAGAATCTAGAGAAGGTACTGAAGAGATGTAAAGAAACCAACTTGGTTTTGAATTGGAAGAAATGTCATTTCATGGTGCAAGAATGCATAGTGTTGGGTCATAAGATTTTAAGTAAGGGTAATAAAGTAGATTCGGCAAAAGTATAATTCATTGCTCAACTATCCCCACCAAATTCAGTTAGAGAAATTCAGAGTTTTCTTAGACATGCTGGATTTTATAGACACTTTATCAAGGATTTTTCCAAGATAGCTAAGCCCTTTATTGAACTTTTGGCCAAGGACTAATCTTTAAATTTGATGATAAGTGTAGGTGTTCTTTTCAATTGTTAAAAGAAAAGCTTATGAGTGCACTTATTTTGGTATCACTTGATTGGTCTCTTTCTTTTGAGTCAATGTGTGATGTGAGTGACTTTATAGTTGGTGCAACATTTGGACAAAGGCATGGAAAGCTCTTCCATCAAATCTATTATGGAAATTGCAATTTGAATGATGCTAAAAATAATTACACCACCATTGAGAAGGAAGTTCTAGCTGTAGTATTTGCAATTTACAAGTTTCAATGTTATGTGGTTCTTTAAAAGGTTATAGTCTAAACGGACTATTCTACATTGAAGGACCTTATGAACAAGTTAGATGCTAAGACAAGATTGATTTGATGGGTTCTCCTATTACAGGAGTTTGACATCAAAATTCGAGATAAAAAAGGTAAGAAAAACTTTATGGTAGATCACTTATCTTGTTTGAATGAGGGAGTAATGGAGAAAGGAGAAAACTAAGACATAAAGAAGGTGTTTAATAAAGAACACCTACTAGCATGCTTACCTTACCATGGTATGTGGATATAGTGAATTATTTGGCTGGAAATGTGATCCCTCCTGACTTCTTGTATCAACACAAGAAGAAGTTTTTTTTGAGGTTAAGCGTTATCTTTGGTACTACCATTTTCTTTACAAGATATGTGCCGATGGAGTAATTTTAAGATGTGTTCCTACTGAAGAAGTGCTTTCAATTCTACATCATTATCATTCAAAGGAGACTGGAGGACACTTTGGCATACTAAGACTGCACACAAGGTGCTTGAGTGTGGCTTCTATTAGCCTACTTTGTTTAAGTATGCATTTCATTATGTAAAGTCTTATGATAGCTATCACAGAGTTGGCAATATTTCTAGGAGACATAAGATGCCACTAATAAACATTTTAGTCTATGAAATCTTTGATGTTTGGGGTATTGATTTCATGCGTCCATTCCCTTCGTCATGCTCTACCCAATACATCTTATTAGTTGTTGATTATGTGAGTAAATGGTTTAAATTAATTGCACTTCCAACCATTGATGCAAGAGGTGTAGTTTATTTCCTCAAGAAGAACATATTTATTTGAATTGGGACACCTAGAGCTATTATAACTTGAGGGGAAATGCTTTTTTATAACAAGAAATTTGAATCCATATTATCCAAGTATGGTGTTACCCATAAGGTTGCTAAACCTTACCATCCTCAGACTAGCGGTCAAGTTGAAATATCTAATCGAGAAATCAAGAGAATTTTAGAAAAGACTGTTAGCTCTTTAAGAAAAGATTGGTCAATGAAGCTGGATGATGAACTGTAGGCATATCGAACTGCATATAAGACACCCATTGGAATGTCTCCTTACAAATTTGTATATGGTAAGGCTTGTCATTTACCTGTTAAGTTAAAACATCATGTCCATTGGGCTATCAATTTTTTGAATTTGGACTCAAAGAAGGATGGAGAGGAAAAACTTTTGCAATTGAATGAGTTGGATGAGTTTCATCTGGAAGCTTATGATAACACTAAGTTATATAAGTAAAGAGTCAAGAGATGGCATGATAAGCATATCATTTGGTGAGACTTCAAGGTTGGTGATAAGGTTTTTGTGTATAAATTGATATTGAAGTTGTTTATGAGAAAGTTTAGGTCATGATGGACCATCCCTTATGATGTGACCAAGATTTATCCTTATGGAATAATTGAAGTTAACAATGGTCACTCCTCTTTCAAGATTAATGGTCAAAGAGTGAAGTTGTATGTGCCTTGTTCAGTTGAAGAGTCTTCTGAGAATATTTCACTATTTAATCCTCATTGAACTAGGAACTTTTCAAGTTAGGTAGGTAACTTTGTGTGATTTTATTTTATTTTGAGTGTTAGGATCTTTTTAACAAAATGTTGAAGCCTTTAAAGTGTGTTTGAATTAAGTTTAGTATGTTTTCTTTAGGATATCCTTGGCTTAGTGTGTTTGATTTCAATTTAGGCGTGTTTTTAGCCTTGAATTTAAAGAAAATTTATGGATATTTAAATTCATGTTGTTAGGACTTAAATTTAGGAGGATTTGGTCAGAAATTTGGATGGAAATTGACCAAATTAAGCTTTAGGCAGACGATCGATGACACCCTGATAGAGTTACATTGATGGATAAGAGGGTGTCATTGTTTACAAGGTTTACAAATCATTTATGTTGAAGCAAAACAAGGCACCTTTAATATACACAGAAGGTATAAAAACCTAGCAATATCCATGTTTCCTCTTTTTCACCATAAATTTTCGAAACTCCATATCTTCCCCATTTCTTAACCAAATTGACCGTTTCTGGATTCTATTTGTCACATTTCAAGTCTTATACAACATTCTGTCTTCCAATTGCTTTGAATATCAACAGATTTTTTAAAATCTATCTTGACATATCCCGATTTTTTTCTCCATTCAAGGTATTATTTTTCAATTTTCTATTGATCTAGGCATCCATTTAATTGAAATTTGGTACCATTGTGTTCATAATTTCATAAACCTTCCATTGATACCAATTTTGCAGCCTATCACTTCAATCGAAATTTTGGAAATTTTCAAATAAATTAGGAAATTTTTTGAAACTTTTTTGGAAGAATTTTCTGATTTTCTTTGAATTGTTTAGCCAATTTTGGTGTATTTGCTAAACAGTTTTGATTCAATGACAGCATCGACAAAACGATTAGCTTATGATCCTTCCTGATTCACGAGTGTGGATAATTTCAACTAGTAGCAATCGCGTCGAACCAATGCATTTATCAAGGAACGACCAATCCATCTAGACATTAAGCCTTAATTCAACCTTTTTGGAGCATTTAGGAGTGTCAGATGGGAGATAGTAGTGACCTTTTTAGGTCCTTTCTATCTTAACTTGATTCGCGTGTTCTACGCGAATATTGAGGATAAGGAGGACTCAATAGGTGTTGTACCATTACTAACCTAGGTAGCCAGGAGCGAAGTATTGTTGCCATCCTTAGTTCTGATGTTTGCCTTCGAGCTAATGGATTGAATGAGATGAGGGTTTTTGACATTTATTTACTGTAAAAGATTTTGTTTAGATTAGGTTCTGTTCTAGGGATACCATTATCGGGATTTATCATTCTTGCTATGCAAGATGTGGTCAAGCTTAAGAGGCCAACCAAGAATTTTACTTTTCCTTCCTTATTGATGAGGATATTTATGGACACTAAAGTTCATTTGCATTCGTAGGAGGTTGTTCATTCGTCCTCTATGTTTATGATCAATGTAGCACAATTGAAGCAATGGAGTTTTATTTTTCATCAAAGGAGACAAAAAAATAAAGGTAATGAAAACTCCTTTATACCTGAGGCGAAGATGGGCGAGGAATCATCTGATTCTACTCTGAGTGTGTCTCGACCTAGACGTTTTTGACATGTTGCTGCCGCACCATCATCGTCTGATGTTCCTCATATTGCAATGATCTAATACATGATTAACATGGAGGGTTGCCTTAGCTCTAAGCTTCCTGAGTTTAATACTATCTTGTTTTCTAAGTTTTCAGTTTTTTAAGGGGTAGTTGATTCACTGTTGGATAGCATTCTGCATCAAGTGGATAATTTGACTGCTCGAGTACATGGTATCAAGGATTATCCATAATCCAAGGATGCCAATGACTAGATCTTCTGGTTATTCATTTTGTTGTTTTAGTTGTTTCAATTTGATAGTATAGATTTCCCTTTTGTAGTATAGGTTTATGTTGATAAATCTGTTGATTGCTTTTTGTTTTTGTTTGTTCCTTAATGTATTGACTTTCATATTTATATGAGTGGAGCTCCTTTTGTGTATTTTTGTGTGTTGTTTGTCTTCTGATTTTGGTTCCTGCACATTCGTTCCATTATACCATCGGATCTTCAAGTCTATATCGTACGGGTGTATTTCTTTCCCTACTCTCCTACATTATACTTTTCATTTTCTATTTTATACATTGAGGACAATGTTTCATTTAAGTGTGGGGGAGGGATTTATCATTTAGATTTGTTTATGCACTTGAGTTTTGTTTTGTTCAATAGTAATTTCATTTATCAACAATCTCATCATAGTCTATAAACTGTGAAATTTTTTTTCGATTTTGATCCTTTTTATTGTTTGTGATTTCATTTGAATTCAATTATTTTGGCAATTTGAAATGTTATCTGATTAATTTTGACCCTTAATCACTAAATCCCTTTAATTCATTTCACAATTTGGAAGGTAGATACCTAATGATTAGAATGATATTCCACATATAAAATGCATTAACCTCATTCAAAGAGAAAGAACATAAATTAACCCAAAAAGAAAAAAGTAATAATAATTAGTTAAATAAGTTAGTAGAAATACTCCTCTAATTCTAATCTTATGTATGTGTATATAAAAAAACAAAAGAAAAAGAAGAAAAAGAAACAAAATAAATATATATGTATATGAGATTTGAAAATATCAGTGGGACAAAATAGTCAATTTAGTTAAATGTTCATCTTCACATAAAACGATTGAAGTGACTTCTCAATTATTCTACTTACGAATTTAATTAATTAGGTTATTAATTCATTTTTTAATTATTGTTTTAAAGGATGTGGAAATGTCGAAAAGATGATGCATTATACTTTTTCATTTACCTTTTACAGGTGAAATTGATTTTTAGATTTAGGTTGAAGCTTAAGAAACAATTAAATGATTTAAATGCATTTTTGATTTGATATGATTCATTAATCTTATAATATTCCCATGCACCAAAATTTTTTACCAATCAAGAAAGCATTTTAAATAATTATGATATTAATTTTGAATTGATTTATCCTATTTTTATATCCTATTATGAAATTCATGATAAATTAATTTTCTTGAGGATAAGCAAATGTTTTACTGTGGGGGAATTGTTAGGGTTCAAATTGATAGAGATTTAATGGTTAATTTGTTGAATTATGACCCTTATTTTAGTGTTTAATTGTTAAATTTATGTGTTATTATGTTTAATTTAAGAGATGAAGCTTAAAGATGAAGATTGGAGCAAAAAGTTGAAGACCTCCTTTCATTTCTTTCCATTAACGGCCCCCTAGAAGGGTCACGTCAATAGAAGAATAGGGGGCCGTTTAAGGATGCAGCATTTGAGCATTAATGACAACTTCACAGGATGCCGTTGATTGGAGGTAGGGTGCCATTAATAGCAACAGTCAACATTTTTTGCTCCAAATCTCCAAGATGGCAGCTCTGACTTGTCCCTAGTTAATTATACTATCTGCTAGCACATGGGAGGGGAGTTGTCAGCTGTAAAAACCAAAAAACAAAAAACTTCAGAAACTAGAAGAAAGAGAGAGAGATCTGATCTGCCGATAGTTAGAGAGAATTCTCCTTCTCTCTTCTTTGTTCTAAAGCTTCAAACACTTTCTTCTACAAATTTTTATGTTGTTTCCAGATTTTTGAACCTCTGAGCTTAGTGTATAAACATATTTATGAGTTTATAACTCACGTTCATTGTTATGCTTTTATTTTCAAATTAATCAAGGTATTTGTTCTTATGCTTATAACCTTGTATGTTCTTTGATTTTTCTACAAGTTTGATTCAAATTAAAGGATCTTTTACAATCCAAAACAAGTTGGGAGTTACAAGACACATCCAGAAGTTCTACAAACCTATTTTGCACACTATAAACTTATTATTTTAGCCTGTATTTATAGATCTACCAAGATATGATGCATAAGTTGTATATTTTGTATGTCCTAATCAATATGTGTGGCTAAATCATTTTATTTGCTAAGGATTGATGTTTTTATGATTTAAGAGAGCCTAAAGTCATGTTAAAGGTTCTATATTTTGATTATTAAAGGTTTAATTGAACTGATATTGGGCTAGCCACTTAAGACTAGTTTTTTTAAAGACAAGTTAAGCATGAGAAATCATCTTAAATTGT
>JAOXYD010201939.1:4370-21871 GCA_028565735.1 Pinacopodium congolense
CTACTCATCTGCCCAGAGTCCATCGGGTCCATTAGCTAACAGACCCGACCTAAATCCTATTAAGCTTGACCCATTGTCCATCACAATCCACAACTCGATTTATAGCTTAACCTAACTCACGATCGTGACCTGGCCATTGCCTTATGTCTCGAAGCCTGCCCAGATCCTCCATTGCTGACCTTTTCCAGCGTCACCCTGTGTCTTGTCACTTGCCCAGTTCCACCATCATCGGTGCCCACATTAGTCCCCTTTATCCAGTTCTAGTCGACTCCTATTCTTACCTCCTCTTGTTCTTTTCTGGTGAGGCCAGATCCACCGCCACCGACGCCTTCCAAGATCCCACTAACACCCGGATCCTCCGCCACCGGTTGTGTTTGTTCTGCTTGCTACTAGCTACCAGTTCATTGTTATTTTCATAAACAAATAAGAATACAAAATATTCTTTTAGTTATTATTCTCCATTAGATATGGAGAAGTTTGATATTTCTATAGCAATTACAACAATTTTATCTGGATCAAATTATATTATTGGGGTTCAAAGTATCAATTTTTTTTAATAAGTCACATGCCTTGGCATATTGTAACTGGTGATATTACCAAGCAAATTAAGTAAATACATGAAACTGATGCTAAATTTGCCAACTGCCTTGAGGAATAGTACAGTCAAAATCATCAGATTATTATATGGTTTCGCAATACCTTTGTTTCATCCATTCACATTCAATTTGCTGATTACGATTTTATAGAAGATATATAGGATTTTTTGGCTAATCAATATTAGACTAAGGGAATTGCTCAATATTATTAATTAAGAACAACTCTTCACAATCTTAAACAAGAATCTAGTCAAGCTGTAAACATTTTTCTTGCGTCTAACCAATTTGGAATCAACTCTCAGGCTAGAGTCAGTGAAAATCATCTTCGACTTATTCAAGTACTTATGGCACTATAACTAGAATATGAAGTTGTTCGAGCTTCCCTATTACATCGGCATCCACTGCCATCATTAGATATTACTATTCATTAGATTATTTTTGAAGAAACTCACCTCACTTTAGATAAAATACCTTAATCTGAAATAGTTCTAGCTATTACGCATTCCTTGCATAAAAAATCTGGTGATAAGTTCTGTAAAAATTGCTTTAATTTGGTCATATTTTTGCTAACTGTCTCACTATAGAGTGCATATATTGTCATTATTTTGGTCATGTTCTTCAAAATTGTCACGCATGCTCTCCATAACCAAAAGACATTAAAGAATACAAATATTGTCATCAATTTGATTACATTATTGATAATTTCTCCACATGACCTCCAAAACTAAAAGACGGGTCTTCCAAGTCCAAGTACACCTCCAAACCTAGATCTTCTATCATTATTGCTACTACAGAGGGTTTTACTACCATCACTATGAGTGATTTCGAGACACTACTCAAACATGTTATCTTTTTCAATTCTTCTACTGCCATGTTTGTCACTCGAGGTAACTCTCATTAGTATTTCAACTCTGCATGTTGCAACCATATGACTTCTAATATTCAATCTTTATCTTCACCAATAACCACTTATTCCTTACCACATATACATACAACTAATGATACATAAATGAACATGTCTCATATTGGTTATGTATCCACCTCAAACCTAAGTCTTCCTGATAGTTACTACATTCTCAACTTGACCCTAAATCTTATCTCTATCGGTCAATTATATGAAAAAAGGACTAAATGTTACCTTCTCTTCTTCTGGTATTCATGTATAGGATTTGCAAACGGGGCATATTCTTGGGACGGGTCGTCGGGTTGGTCGATTATTTGAACTTAAATCATTTCATTTTCCTTAGACATTTGTGTTTGTAGCAACCACCAACTCCAATTACACAAGGTCATATTTTTCTTGGTCATGTTTATACTAGTAAAATTAAAGCCTTAATTGCTTGTGGGCTATTACACTCTACGGAATTTGAACTATTTACTTGTCTAAATTGTTAGCTTGCTAAATAGCCTGTTTTGTCTTTCACTAATAGTGATTCTATTTCAGATAAATCATTTAGTGTAAAACATTCTAATATTTGGGGTCCTTCTCCTATCTCCTTAATAAATGATTTTCGTTATTTTATTTTATTTATTGATGATTACTTTCTATTTACTTTAATATATTTTCTGAAACATCGATATGAATTATCCCACGTTTATATCATATTTGCAAATATGATTAAAATTCAATTCTCTTGTATTATTCGAATCCTTATAATAGATAATGCGATAGAATATCGAGACCACTCTTTACTACACTTTCTTCGTTAATAAGGAATTGTTATTCAATGGCCTTATCCTCATACCTCCCAACAGAATGGACGAGTTGAAAGAAAACATCGTCATATTCTTGATTCTATGCGTGCCTTTCTTCTATGTGTGTCATGTCCAGAAAAATCTTAGGGCGAAGCGGCACTTACTGATGTCCATATTATCAACCGTCTTCCTACCTTAGTTCTTTAAAATATATCCCCGTTTGAAAGGTTATTTGGTAAACACCCTGATTATTCCACTTTTAAACCTTTTGGTTTTGCCTGTTTTATTTTTTTATATCCTCATGGATATACTAAATTAGAACCTCGTGCTTGTTTATGGTGTTTTCTGGGATATGGCTTTAAACATAAAGGTTATTGTTATTAGGATCATATTTCTAATAGATTATTTCATGTCATGTTACCTTCTGGAAAACTATCATGTTTTCCTCTATTTCAAAATTTCATCAATTGGTCAACATCGACTCTCGATTTTTCACTGATTCCTCAATATAATTGTTTCCAATTCTTGAAACAGGTAATTTTGATATGATTCAATGAACTCCCTCACCTACTCCTCCTAATTTAGTTCCAATTGTTGATCATGCACCTACGCCTACATCTACCTTCATCATTAATCTTCGTCATTCAAGTCGGGTAAAAGAAAACCCCCATTATCTTACTGATTTTCATTGTTATTCTGCTATTACCACCCTTCATGAACTTTGCTCTTATTGTAAGGCAAGTACTGACCCTCTTTAGCAGCAAGCTAAGAAAGAAGAAATTCAAGCTTTGGACAAAACTCATATTTGGGAGTTAGTAGATCTTCCTCCAAATAATACTCCTATTAGTTGTAAGTAGATTTATAAAATCAAGATCCGTTTTGATGGAACTGTTGAACGTTACAAAGTTCGTTTAGTAGCCAAATGATACACTCAAGAATATGACATCGATTATGAAGAAACCTTTGCTCCAATAGCCTGTTTAACATTTGTACGTGGTCTCTTAGCTGTAGTTGTAGTTCGTCAATCAAACCTTTACCATATGGATGTCAAAAATGCTTTTCTTCATGATGATTTAACATAAGAAGTTTATATGCATCCTCCTCTATGTTATCATTCTCTTTATAAGGTTTATAAGATTCAAAAAGCCTTACATGGTTTAAAATAAGCACCAAAGACTTGGTTTACCAAATTTAGTTATACTCTTACTTAGTTTAGGTTTGTTTTTAGTCCATATGATTATACTTTATTCACTCGAAAGACCAACTGTGGTATTGTTCTCCTGTTATTTTATGTCCATGATATAATAATCACAAGCGATGATACCTCTAGTATTACTGCTTTACAGCAATATCTTCATAAATATTTCAAAATGAAATATCTTGGTTTACTTATTTATTTCTTAGGCCTTGAGGTTTCTCATAATTTTGAAGGTTATTATTTTTCTTAAGCCAAGTATACGTCTGATCTATTTTCTCTAGCTGGTATCACTAATAACAAAACAACATCCACACTCTTTGAACTCAATTGCAAACTTACTCCTCTCGATGGCACTCCTCTTCAAGATCCTACTTTATATTGATAGCTTATTAGAATTATTGTTTATCTCACTATTACTAGACCTGACATATCTTATGCTGTTCATTTAATTAGTCAGTTTATGTCAGCTCCTTGTTCCACTCATTTTTTTATAGTACTTCGGATTCTTTGATATATTAAGGCACTCTCTTTTATGGTTTATACTCTCTGCTAAATCATCTTTGGTTTTATCTTGCTACTCTGATGCTGATTGGGCTGACGATCCAACAAATCGATGTTCTACTATTGACTACTGTTTCTTCTTAGAAGATTCCCTTATCTCTTGACGTAGTAAAAAGCAAACTGTTATTGCTCATTCTAATATTAAATATGAGTATCTTGTACTTACTGATGCTATAACTGAATTGCTTTAGTTATGATGGTTGTTAACTGATATGTGTATCACACATTCTTCGACTACAACACTTACTTGTGACAATAGAAGTGCCATTCAACTTTCTCATAATGAAGTGTTTCATGAACATACCAAACATATTGAACTTGATTGTCACTTTATTCGTCATCATATCCATCATAGGACTATATGTTTATTTCTTATTTCTTCTACTGATCAAACAGTTGACATATTCGCCAAAACTTATCTTCTTAGTCGATTTTAACATCTTGTAGGCAAAGTCAAGTTGGCATATGCTATACCACTATGTGTTCGAGGGGAGTGTTAGCGTAATCTTATTAGAATTCTTATGATTACGAGAGATTATAGAGATTGAATTTGATTATGATTGTATTTATAAGAGATAAAATCCTTTTGAATGTATAATTAACTCACAATTATGTGTATAAATAAATGATGTACCTTGTATAGAAATACAAAAATAAAATTCACAATTCTCTTCTTCATTTATTTTCCTCTTCAATATTATTTGTTAATATTAAGGATCCTTTAATCCATATATCATTTGATTTTGATCGACAAATTTATTAAATTATTGAATCTACAATGAATAATTACTTGCATCCATGATTTATCGCCTTATTTATACAATAAGTGAAAAGAAAAAGATAGAGAAAATGGATTTGATTTTGTAGACAAGTTGTCTTAGAATTCATTCAAAATGCTTGGCAAACATGTGTTTGCACAGTGAGAGTCATGAATCCACTCAAGAGGATTCAGAGAAAATTAACAAGTCTAGTCAATGTCTTTAAAACAACCGAGGGACCACCGATTCCACTGGGGAAAAAAAAGCGGACTTGCTAGAGAAAATGTGAAGGAAAGCCACTGTTGGAATCAAGTGAACCAGTCAATGGTTGAACAAGGAATAAACTTATCAGACTTTCAATATTTTTAGTAGCGAAGTACGTGGAATTCGATTTTTCGTGGGGAAAAAGCTTTGATAACGCTGTTTGGTAGAAAGAAATCGCATTTATTGTTTGAAAGTTGACCATCATACTTAATTATGCTCTAGTACAATTTTACAACTTTAATTATGATAGCTGATAGATGGTAGAGGGGAAAAGATTTAAAATATGTCTTTACACCTAAGAATGGTTTATTAATTATTTTGTAATTTAAATTTGTTCTCGAACTAGATTTTGAGTATATTTCGATCTCTTACTTTTTTTTTTAATAAATTGATCTCAAGTTTTTATATTATTATTGATTAAACTTAAAAATTTTATATGCTTATTAATTTTAGATGTAATAATTAAATAAAAGCTTAAACTTAAATTTAAAAAGAGTAAGAAACAAATTCTAATTCTTCATCTAACTTTTTTTTTGAAAATTAAGCAGCTAATTGTTCATCTAATTTTAATTTTAGGTGCACTTTGATTCTTTAATTTTTCATTAAATTAACTTAAAATTTTTCATGTTAATCTTATTTTTCTTTATGCTAATGAATTTTGGATTTAATTTGCAATAAGTGAAAAGAAAAAGATCGAGAAAGAGAGGATCAGCTTTTGTACATAAGTTGTCTTAGAATTCATTTAAAATTTCCTGGCAATTCCCTTGAAGAGGATGAGAGAAAATTAACAACTCCTGTCAAAGTCTTTAGCGCAACCGAGGTTCAATTCTACACAAAAAAAAAAAAAGGAAAATGTGAAGGAAAGCCACCGCTGGGATCAACCGCACTGGTCAATGGTTGAACAAGGAATAAATAAAAGTCGTATCATTTATATTTTTTTGTTACTATTTTTAATTTTAATTTTAAATAAAATTTATTTAATTAAAATTTATAATAAAAATTAAGAATAAAATTTATTTAATTGAAATTTGTGATAAAAAGTTTAGTATTAATAACTACATATAAAATAAATTTGAATTCTTAACTAAAATACTTTTGTATATTTTAAAAATACATATTAATTAATATATTATATTAATTATTTAATGCAGAAAATCTGTTTTAAAATTTTATATGTAAAATTTGGAAAAAATACAATTTTTTAATTTTTTTCTTATCTATTTTGATTTCTTTGAATATAGCAAACATATATTTTAAAATTGTTATATAAAAAAAATAGAAAACAAAAAATCAAATAGATATGAAATCCCTCCTAAGGGTCTGATTATACAGTGGACGTATTATTGCATCTGTCGTTATGTTATTATGTAAAAGAATTAAAATATTTTTATATATTAATAAAAAAAACTAAAGGAGGCTCTGGGTTAAAAAGACTCAGTTAATGGTTATTTTTTAATGTGTGAGTTGTGTTCAAATGAATATTAATAAGAAAACAACAAGTTGATCTAATTCTGTCTGTATTTAGAAACATACAAAGGAAAAATAAAAAAATGCATCCAAATGATTCCCAATGGCCGCCTTTTTAAGGAAGATAAAAATTAAAAAGTAGTATACTAACATATAATACATTAAGATATATTTATTTAATGTTTAAATAAAAATAAAAATAATAAGTATTTTTCAATAAAATGAAAACTGTTTATATTCTTAATATTCAACTATTTAGGACATATTTATTATTTATTATTTTATAAATATAAGAACTAAAAAATCTATTTGTTATATTTTATTTTGTTTTTATGTTTTTTAAAATGAAAATAAATAAACTAGAAACTTTGTTTTTTATGTTTTGAAAATATTTTTTTTCCATTAGTATGAGAATTTGAATTTATTATATATTTATTTATCACTACTAAATTAAATTTTATTATAGCTTTAATTAAATAATATTTTTATTTTTAAAAATTACAATATATATATTTATATATATGTATGATATCAAAAGATCGTTTAGAATTGAGTTTTGAAATGCACAAAGCTTTGACTCCTTGCAATTCACGATGTTTGGTAGAAGCAAATCCTCATTTATTGTTTGATAGAACATAGAAGACCATCTTCATTAAATGTGCTCTAGTACAATTTTACAAATTTAGTTATAATAGCTTATAGATGGTAGCCCCGGTCTGCCTACTTTCGGAATGACCAGTGGGGAAAGGATTTGTTATTTTGATCTTATTTAATTGATTTTTAATTTTTAATTTTTAAATATAAAAACAAAAAAGTATTAATACCACGTAAGAATAAAAAATAAAAAATAAAAAATACAATAAAAACATACAAACTCACAACTTAACTAAACATCTCCAAACTAGATGTTAAGTATATTTTGACTTCTTATTATTTTATTAAATTAATTTCAAGTTTTATATTATTATTGATTAAACTTATACAGACCTAAATTTTTATATGTTTATTAACTTTAGATTTAAACTGACCTGAATTTTTATATGTTTATTAACTTTAAATATAACAATAAAACAAAAGTTTAAACTTAATTTTAAAAATATAAAGAAACCAAATTATACATTATATATTTATATATATCTATATATATTAGGAAAAAATCTAATCCTTTGTCTAACTTTAATTTTAAGTGCACTTTGTTTCTTTAATTTTGCATTAAATTAACTTCAAATTTTCATGTTATTATCTATTAAATTAAAATTAATCTCATTTTTCTTTACATTTTAATGAATTTTGGATTCAATTTGAAATAAAATAAAAATTTGAAGTTAATTTAATAGAAATGATTAAGGAACCAAATTTCATCTAATATTAAAGTACAACGATGAATATATACATTTCCTTATGTCATGTAGAAACTATTTAACTATACAATTTATTTATTTTTTTGGATAAGAATCAAATAAAAGTTTGAAGTTAATTTGAAAAGATTAAGAAATCAAAATTCACATAATATTGAAATGAAGGATTTTAAGGGTTTTTGTGGGAAAAAAAAGACTAATTTTAAGTGATCTCATAGTTAATCCAAATATCAAGATTTCTATGAATATCTATTCATTAGACTTGTCAACGAATGATTTTGAGGGAACTTAAGAGGAAACTAAACTAGTTTTGAGTGGGTTCATATGTAATTAGCGAACTCAAAATCTTACGATAATCGATTATGAACCATACATTGTTATGAATTCATTCACTTATATATTTTTAAGACAAAGCCATAACTTATATATCTTACAAATGAATATAAAATTTATTTGTAGCATACTATAAAGAAACTATGCAAACATCCAACCAACATTTCTTACTCAATTTATTTGTACATTAGTTTACGTTCAAATGCCGGTGTTTACCTAACATGTGGTCTAACTAACCTTATCCTTTATTATTTGTCTTCATAACCAGCTTTTCTCTCGGCTAATAATATAGTTGATCTTCAGTTAAAATCCTCCTTTTGCATACATATAACATTGCACCAAGAGCGAACAAAATCCTCAATGGATCATAGACTCCGTGTAATGGTACGTGGGCTGCATTGTCTCAAGTGCTGTAGATTTTATACCGAAAAATAAATAATTGCGGAGTTAAAGTTATTAGAAAAAGATATTTTACATAAACAGGCAATTAAAAAGTTGAGGTTACTAGAGAAAAATATTAATCACACTTGAATTTGTAATTTTCAAAATGCTAATGATAATAATATGGTTATCTAATTTAGAATATCTTCTTTTTATAAGTGATTTCTTAAGAATTAGAGGCAGCTGTAATCCAATTATCTAAATAAAAGTTAAAATTAAGCTAGATAAATTCTTGAATTAAATTCTACTTATATTAATTTCCCATAAAAAAATCTACTTAGATTAACCTGATTTTAATTGACGCTAACAACTCTTATGCGATAAACACATCTAAATAAGTTGAGTAGGATTAATATAATAATCCTAAATAAAGAGTGGAACTCAAATAAATGAAACTCATATTATGAAAAATAGTTCATCTCAAGCCATGTATACAGCCAAAAACCATATATATATATATATATATAGGTATAAAGATAGGTAACCCCACGTGCTCTATAGCTATAAACCTTCTGTCAATTATAACATTATGTTTAGTGATATTTTAGCCCTAACTAAGCTATATATATTCTTATTTCAAACAAATTAAGAGCAAGACTTTCTAAATTATATTCACATTAAATAGATTGATTGTTAAAAAAGAAACCTTTAAGATTAAATAAAGAGATAATATATACATAAGTGACTATCCTTTTAAGATTTTTTTTATTGACTGACAAATTTTAAAATTTTTTTAATTAAGTGACCAATTTTTAAATAGTTTATCAATTAAGGTAAAAACTTTAATAATGTTGGATTCATGTTGAAGTGACAAGCAAACAAACTTGTCTCGTGACCATTTATATAACAAAGTGACATGTTAGTATCCACGTATACTTCCTTCAACTCTAAAATTTTTCAATTTATTAATCAAATTTTTAAAAAATTTTCAATCAGGTCAAAAATAATTTTTTATGAAAATAAAAATGATTATTATACTAATACTTTATTAGAAAGTAATGTGTAATAACTTTTAAGTTTAGTTAACAAATATATTTTTTTAATAACAAATATATAATTATATATAGTTGAAAAATATATAATTTATTCTTTCAAAATATTGAAAACTATTTCATTGAAATAGAATAATTATTTATTATATTTTAAATAGAATAATGGTTTTCCATTGAAAATTTTTAATAATTGAAAATTATTCTATTAAAAAATAATTGAAATATATTTTAAATTGAAAATAATTATTTTATTGAAAATATAATTAAAATATTTTTGAAAAATATTTTCATTTTTAAATACATTGGAATAATTTAAATATAATGAAAATAATTATTTATAATGAAAATAATCATTTTAAATTTCTAAATAATTAAAAATTATTCTATTGAAAATATAATTTTAAATTGTAATTGTAAAATTATTTATAATTAAAAATATAATTGAAATTATTATATTTCAATAAAGTTTTTTCAAGCTTTTGAAGGAATAAGTTATATATTTGTTAACAAACGTTAGAAGTTATCAAACAATAGTTCTTAATAAAATATTATTATATCAATCACTTGTTATTTTTATAAAAAAAGATAATTTTCGCCTTATTAAAAATTTCTAGAAGGTTGGTCATTGAATTGAAATTTTTTTAAAAGAGTGATCACTGAATTGAATTTTTTTAAAAAATTAATCATTAAATTGAAAAATTTTAAAGTTGAAGAGGTGTACATGTGGACGTCGTCATAATACTTTAATCACGTAATAAATCTATTTGCCACTTCAATATGAACCTAACAATATTAAAATTTTCACTTTAATTGATAAATTTTTTAAAGATTGATCATTTAATTGAAAAATCTTAAAGGTTTGTCACTTAATTGAAAATTTTTTAAAAGATTGGTTATTTGTATATATGTTATCCTTTAAATAGCAACTGATACATTACAATATGATATAGAATATAGAAATAAAGTTTAAAAATTTAAAGTTGAGTGTTAAAATGTTTGCTTCTAATTGTAGGATCATGTTTATATTTATGGGTCTATAACTATTTTTGTTTAATGGTTCAAATATTCTATATTGGTAATCATTATTTGGAGTTTACATAAGAATTTTCTAAGTTAGAAGAAGGTTCATATTGAAAATAAAGATATAATACAGTACCATATTACATGGCATTAACTACAATAATTGAGATCGAATGACAAAAATAGTTTAGCAGAATGTGACATCACAAGGTCTTGTTGGGTCACTAGCCTTAGGATGTCCTATCCTAGCTTTAAGAACATTAGGTTCTCATCGGGTTTAGTTTTTGTCAGGCAATCACTTGCATATTATATGTTTATATGTACTTATGTTTTTCTACTTAGATTCAAATTAAAAATACTAACCCTTTTTTCTCAAAAAAAGAGAGAAAATATTCGGTATCATGTTTGTGCGGTGAAGAACTACAAATCTATATTGGGAAGCAATACTAAGATAACAAATGCCTAGTTGTAAAGATGATTCAAGTTAGGCGTTTGTTTTTATAAGTTGTTCATCAACAAAGGGACAAAATGAATGAATTTTAACTAAGTGGAAGATGTTTATAGGAAAGTTATGCTTACTTGATGTTTAAGTGCCTTGATTTTTTTAGGAGACTGAGATAGATGATTCGATTTGATATTTTGAAAAACGATTCAAAATAAATTTTTTTAATGAGATATGAGATGAAAGCAGAGGATGGAGGCTAAAGATCAATGGTAGGAAATAATGACATCGTTTATATCCTTATATATTATTGTTGTAATTCCAAGTGAAGACAGTAGATTAATGATAGTCTATAATGTCAACATTGATGATCGGTGCCTACCAAGCTTAAAAAAACAAAAGATAAAAATTTAAAGCCATCCTTCCAATCTCCTACCTATAAAAAGACAGGAAATACAACGTTAGGACGCAAAGTGCGAGAGTAAATAGAAGAATAAAAAAAGAAAGAATAATTAATGGATATAATATTTTTCCTGTAATTCTTAAATTTTTTAATAGTGAAATTCTTCTATTTTTACACGTATTTTTTACCTTACTATAGGAGTTTTCTACATAAAATTTGTGTTTATAATTTATCTTCATTATTCTCAGTTTTATTTAAGCTGCAACTCTGTTATATCCAAAGTCTAAATTTTTCTTAAGAAGTGGTATCAAAGCTAACTTTTGGTGCATATATCTGCTTATTGTATGCTCTGTGATTTTTATTATAAAGTGGATCCTCCATATTAAACAATAAATTATATTATTACTCACCCTATTAAAGACATTATTCATAAAACAGTCGTGATAGAAGTAATGGCGGCAAAGTAGAAAACTGAAAAGTTTAACGGGTTTCTTATTATGGAAGCTGAAGTTAAAGGTAATTTTGAAAAAAGACAATTTTCTGATGGCCATTAATGAAAGGTTAGCTGAGGTTACAGATGAAAAGTGAAATGAGATTAATGGAAATGTTATAGTTAATCTTTATCTAGTATTAAATGATGAAGTATTATCTAGTATAGAGGGGAAGAAGACAACAAAGAAAATATGGGATTATCTCAAAAAACCATATAAGGCCAAGTCACTCCACAACAAAATTTTTCTTAAGAGGTAATTATATACTTTGTATATGATGAAATCCACTTTGGTGACAGAATATGTAAACACTTTGAATACTTTATTTTTTCAACTCATATTGTTGGGACACATAGTAGAGATAAGTGAACATACGAAGATTCTACTTCAAGTCTATTAGATTCGTATGATTAACTCATCATCAATTTAATAAACAGCACAAATACTTTAGTTTTTGATAATATTGCAGTTAAAGCTTTAGAAGAAGAGAGTTGACGTAAAAGTAAGGAAGACAGGGTTGCTAAGTTCATAACAAGTGGAGGCCCTTGCAGTGATAAAAGGGAAATCAATGGAACGTGACCCAAACGGGAGCCATGATCACGGTAAATTAAAATCCAGAAGTACAAAGAATTTTAAGTACTATAATTATGGTAAGAAAGGTCACTTGAAGAATGATTGTTATAATCTAGATAAGAAAGATTTCGTTTATCAAGGAAATGCTACAAGCAATATAGATGATGGAAGCGTAATGATCTATAAAAAGGCAACAACTATTGGAAGTAAGAGAAGATTTGCTATTGTATTGGCTTCTTGATTTAGTAACTATTTTTCATATGATCTCTTAAAGAGAATTTTCCCATAAGGATGAACCTATCTTTAGGGAATTTGTGTATAACTGCAATGATCAAGTTTTAAAGATCGTTAGAATCGGCACTATCAAGCTAAAGATATATGATAGGATAATTCAAATTGCTTAAAAAGTGCAACATATAGAGGACTTAAAGAAGAATTTGTTGTTTGTAGAATAATTAGATAATCTCATTTTCAAATTTAAGATTCAGAATAAGGTCATAAAGGTAATTTTTCACTTGTATTTATGAAAGTAGAGAAGATATTTGCAAATCTATACTTGCTAAAGAAATTTTGCAAGAAGGAGATGCATTAGTTGCTGTGACTAGTCCAGGTGAAAAATCTGCAATGACATGACATAAAAAGCTTAGACATATTTATGAACAAGGAATAAAAATACTTACAGAGAAAAATCTACTTTTAGGTCTCACAAAGGTATCACTACTCTTTTATGAGCATTGTATTGTAAGCAAGTAATATCGATTGAAGTTCAATATATCAAATTTTATAAGCAAAGAAATTCTAGAATTAATTCACTCTAATGTATGACAAGCATTGGTTACCTCATTGGGAGGAGAAAATGTCTTTTGTATCTTTCATTGATGATTATTCGAGGAGATGTAAGGTGTTTCCTGTCAAGAAGAAGACATATGTGTTTTCGATCTTCAAATTTTACAAATCTTGTGTAGAACTCAAATCTAATAAGAAGATCATGTATTTGCAAGCAGATAATAGGGGAGAAAATACTGGTAAAGAATTTGATGAATTTTTTAAGAGAGAAGGCATCAAAAGGCAGTTTATAACAGCATACACTCCTCAACAAAATGAAGTGGTAGAGCTGATGAACATAACTTTATTAGAAAGAATAAGAACAATGATGGGAATTGGAGGCTTAGACAAGAAATTATGGGTAGAAGTACTCAATACTGTCTTTTATGTAATAAATCAAGGTCCATCAACTGTAATTAAGTTGAAGACATTGATGAAGATGTGAACTGGTAGACCAGATGATTATTCAAACCTCCATATATTTGGAAGTCTTGCTTATGCGATGTTTAATGCTAAAAAAAACTACAAATTTAGATCCAAAATAAAAAAGATGCATTTTTTTAGGATATGATGAAGGAGTGAAGGGTATCGTTTGTGGGATCTTACCACTCACAAGATTGTTATCAGTAGGGATGTTATTTTAATAGAAGGTAAGGATCAAGAGTGAGTAAAAAGTGTTGGCACTTCACAAAAGAATCTAGAGACTACAACAGGTGGAAAGAGAAGTTGACCAAAATAATTCTTCTGAATCTGAACTAGAGCATGAGGAGCAAAAATCGGTTGAATTTGATATTCCAGATACTCAGAGATCAATTCACACAAGAAGGTCACCGAGTTGGCACTTAGGTTATATTATGGAGGGTAATATTGCATACTGTCTTTTAATTGAGGATGGGGAGCCATCAACTTTTCAATAAGCAATAAATAGTTTACATGCATCTTAGTGAATGACAGTAATACAGGAAGAAATTGATGTTCTGTATAAGAATAGGAAAAGAGAGCTAGTGTCACTACTGCAAGGAAAAAAGTCTAGTGACAATAAATGGGTTTACAAGATCAAGTAGAATGGTGATTATTAGGTGTAACTATATCGTGCTAGATTGGTAATGAAAGGATATGTTCATAAAGAAGGAATTGATTTCAATGAAATATTTTCTCCTGCAGTTCGACTTACTACAATTCAAGTAGTTTTGGCATTGCATACTATATTTGACTTGTATTTTGAGTAGTTAGATGTGAAAACTGTACACAAAGATCTTAAAGAAGAAATTTATATACTCTAAATAGAAGGTTTTTGAAGAAAAAGAGAAAGAGAACTTGATTTACTGGTTGACCAAATCTCTGTACGATTTAAAGCAAGCATGAAGTATTGGCATAAGAGATTTGATTCCTTCATCATAAGTCTTAGATATAGTACATTGAATGTAGACCCTTTTACATATTTTAAGAGATTTGATAAAGATAATTTTATAATCTTACTATTATATGTTGATGACATGTTAGCAGTAGGCCCCAACAATGATCATATCAAAAAATTGAAGGTATAGTTAGTTAGGAAATTTGACATAAAGGACTTAGGATCAATAAACAAGATTATGGGAATGTAAATTCACTGAGACAGAAATAATAAGAAGATTTGGCTTTCTCAAAAGAATTATTTAAAGAAGATCTTGCGGCAATTCAACATGCAAGATTGTACGTCAATTTCTAATTTATTTTCTATTAATTTCGCGTTATCCTCAAGTATGTGTCTTAACAATGAAGAAGAAAGGATGGAGATGTCTCAAGTATCATATGCATCAGTAGTTGAGAGCTTAATATTTGTTATGATTTATATAAGATCAGACATTACACCTACAGTAGGAGTGGTTAGTTGATACATGACGAATCCTGGTCGAGAGCATTATAATATTGTTAAGAAGATTCTCAGACATATTAAGGGAATCTCAGATGTTGTATTATATTATGAAGTATAAGATTTTACTGTTAGAGGATGTGTTGAAGCTAATTATGCAAGTAATCTTGACAAAAGTAAATCCACTACAGGATATGTGTTTACATTAACTGGAAAAGCTGTAAGTTAGGTTTCAAAACTACAATCAGTTGTAGTTACATTAATAATAGAAGCAAAATACGTGACAACTATACAAACTAGTAAAGAAGTAGTATGGCTGAAGATGATATTGGAAGAACTTGAATACAAGCAAGAGAATACTGTTTTGTATTATGACAACCAGTATACTTTACATTTTACAAAGAATTCAAAATTTTATTAAAAAACAAAACATATTCGAGTTTAGTATTATATTGTTTTTGAAAAAGCAAAAGAAGGAATAGTGACTATACATAAAATTCATACTATGGACAATCTAGAAGATTTTACGACAAAGACAATCAATATTAATAAGTTTATGTAATGTCAATTCTTTTGTGGGCTGACAGAGACGTAAGTAAGATGGAGCTGACAAGGTAGAAAGAATTGTGTGAAAATATGATTGATGTTCAATTAAATTTTTAAATGAAAGAATTATCAATATTAATGGCTTGGTAGACACCGAATTCACTGCCTACCAAGCCTAATAAAATTAAAAATTAAAAATTAAAAAATTTGAAGATGACTAGCCATATTTGTAGGTCTAGTTTTTTTTGTAATTGTTAATTTTTTAATAGTGAAATTCTTCTATCTTTACCTATGATTTTTATTCTACTTTAGGAATTTTTCATATAAAATCTGTATGTATATTTTATGTTCATTATTTTTAGTTTTGTTTAAGCTATGACCTACTCTATTTAAAGTCCAAATATAATTATGCCTTCTAAATCTGTTGCAATTGTAATTAAAAAAAAGAGGTTTTATAAACTATATTATATTGAATTATAATTTTATATAAAAAAAACTCATTGTACCTTCTTACAAATTGCCCCAAAAAGAGTAAAGAATTTTCTCCCCCTACTTATAGATGTAAGGATGTTAATGAGTCAGATTGGGTATTGGCCTCCCTCCTTAAGTCCAAATTGAAACTAAAAATGTTTTTACTTGCTTGAATTCGTATCTGATCGGAATTGGATAAGTGACAGTTTCATGTTTCAAGCATACCTAAGAAGTTTAAATACGTTTTTTGAGTTAGATTTGAAATTTTCAATTTGAATCCGACTCGGTTGGTCTTGAATAAATCCTTAAAAAATGAAGATTTTTGAATTTCTTTTTTGTTTTGCATCAAAATTATAAAAATTTAAGGATAAAATAAATAAATTAAGACTGATTATATATACTAAAGCCTTTCTTTTTGTTTGAAAAATGTATATACTAAAGCTATTCTTAACTCAGGATTTTTATCAGGCACCCATGTTCTGGAAATTAAGTTTGAACCTGAATTCATTTTTCAGATTTAACCTGTGACTTCGAACCAAATCAAACTTGCTTAATTTGAATCCAAGTATTTATGCCATCCCTACTTAATGTTAATAGTTTTATGCACCAAAAACAAAGACAAAGGTAAGCTACTTTATTGCAATTTTTTTTTCCTGTAAAATCTCAAATGCAGTTTTATACATAAGCTTTTATGTAAATTGTTTTTTCAACTTTTACATAATTATTATAACTAGTTATACATATTAGCATTGCAATTCCATTATTAGTGCCTGCTTAGTAGTCGTTTAACCGTTGCTTAATATGCTTTATAACTGCTCATATACGAGAGAATAATACTTGTCAATCAAAAGTTGGGAAAGAGTTAATATAATAAAAGCTAATATTAGATGAACAAATCATACGTATGCATACATTTAATATTGCATCATTATAAATATGATATTGCAAGAGTACTATAAATCAATAATATTGAAAACTTTTACCCCTTATTTAGAATAAATGAAAGTAGAATGTGGAATTCATTTACAAATAAATTTAATCGTTTAAAATATAGAATTTAGTTGAATTATTCATCTAAATGTAGAATTAAAAATTCATTTGCATATATTTTCTAATATACTCCTTAACATAATAATTTTATATAATTAAATAGTTATATTATAATAATGTATATAATATAATTATTATTTATATTGTAATTATTTTAGATCG
>JAOXYD010201948.1:0-21870 GCA_028565735.1 Pinacopodium congolense
GATAGTCTGACAGGGCACCATATAAGCTCCCAGAAACTATCATATAGGTTCAAAGAATAATTTTTCCCATGTTTTTTACCTTCTCTTAAACTCTAAACGGCTATTTTTTACCAATTAATGATTCTAAACCCTTCCTAATCCTTTATATACCTTCTTTAAACATTTATATTAGTTCTCAATGCTTTAATAACATATTGACAAGCAATAATCACTCACTCTCTTAAAGTTTTCAAGTATCTTCTCTGTACTGGTTTTAATCCAAACTTTCACTCACTTAATCTATTTCTAATCTTACAAATTTGTTGTTTTCTAATTGTTTAAGTGTCCTAGTTTTTTTTCTTATCTTACTTTCAATTTTTTAGTTGCTTATTTTTTTAGATTAAAATTTGAACTTATGCTTTTATCAAAATAGTTTCTACATCTTCTGTTCCTTCTTATAAAATTATGAAATTATTATCTTAATATGTTTCTAAAATTGTGAAATTACTATTTTCTGTCTACTTAAGGTGTTTAGAGTGTTATTGATCCTTGTTTTGAATTTTTGGAATCATATTTCATTTGTTTTGAGCTTAAACCTTTAGACACTTCAAACTTGTCCTATTTTGACTGTTCTTACTTCAATCACTTGGTTTGCTGCTCAAATCCGTTTCTGGGTGTTTATATGAGTTATTGATAGTTAGATTAAATATTCAAGAACATCCTTGATCAATCTCATGGATCATTAAGTGTTTATATTGGTAGATTTAAGTTCACAATGTCATAAATACCATAGTTGTCTAGTTTTTCATATCCTATCATTCATTCACATATTTAGGTACTTTAATTTGAATTTATTGCTTCTAAATTGATGTGTTTTATTTTTTTAAGTCCTCAAAGGTTTCATTGACCCATATAACTAAATTTTTAGAGGATCATTTGTTTGTTTGGAAGCCACTATATTCTCATTTGTCAAAGCTGTCTAGATTTGGTATTTAGCTTTGTTTCTTCAATTTTCATCATACATTTAAGTGTTTGGTGATTAAACTCTACCATATAACATTTGTTTAAGCATTTAAGTGCATTTTAGTTGCATCATACCATTAATTCAAGTGCATTTTAGTTGCATCATATCATTAATTGAATGCATAGAACCCTTAGTTTAATTGTACTTTAATTGAATCATCTTCTTAGGTGTGATGGTTATTTGTAAAGGGGGTTTATTGAACTTGTTGATTTGTTTCGGTAACTGTTATTATTTAATACTACTTTTTTCCATATAAAGATTGTCAAATGATTACTCTTCACCTTTAATAAGAAAGAGTGTATCTTGTAAGGGTTACTCTTCACCCTAGAAGAAGATTGTACTTGTTTTGATTAGTTAGTTAAATTTTCAACAAATAGTTAGAGAGTGGATTAAGCAATTGTTAGGGATTGTTGAACCACTATAAGTTTTTTTTGTTCCTTTTCTCCTTTATCTCCTTATTTATTGCTTAATTATATGTTTTACCCATTACTTTAATTATTATCTTCTAACATTTGCATGTCCATATCATTCTTGATTGAATCTTAGTTTAATAATTGCATTTAGTTTAAATTGTTTTAGGTGGATAGTTCAATTGTTTGAAAAAATTTTATTCACTCAATTCACCCTCCTCCTAAGTGCCTTTGGGGTTTACAATTAGTATCAGAGTCTAGTTCTCACATTTGCATTAATTTCTAACGAAATTGTGAGTAAGCATCCTTCATGGCACATTTTAGTAGTTCATCTAGTTATGAAGGTCAAAATGTTGGTAGGCCTCCTTTCTTTAATGGAAATGAATACTTATACTGGAAATTTAAGATGAAGTTTTTCCTATAAGCCGAAAATGTTAAATTGTGGGATATAGTGAATGATAGACTATATATTCTCACTAACTTAAAGAATGGCCAAAGAATTCCTAAGGTAAAGCAATAATGGAACCTAGATGATGAAAGATTGCGTTCATTAAACTATAAGGTCGTTCATATTTTGTTTTGTGCATTAAATAGAAGTGAGTTCAATAGGATGTCTATATGTGAAACGGTTAGAGAAATTTGGTATATTTTAGAGGTCACTCATGAAGGTACAAATTAAGTAAAAAATAGTAGGATATCTATTCTCATCCATTAATATGAATTATTTAAAATGCATCTTAATGAAAGCATTTCCTACATGTATACTAGATTTAATGACATCATTAATGCATTAAAGGATTTAGGAAGAGCATACTCGAATATTAAACTTATTAAAAATATTTTGAGGTCTTTATCAAAGAAATGGGAGGCAAAAGTAACTGTCATTCAAGAGGCAAAAGATCTTAATGCTTTTCCTTTAGAAGAATTAATAGGTTCATTATTTACATATGAGATGTTGATGAAGGAGTCAAAAACAAAAGAAGCATTAAGAAAGATGAAATTGGCATTTAAATCCAAGAAAGATTAATCTAGTGAAGAAAGAAGCTCTTCAAAAGATAGTGATGATGAGATAGCTCTCCTCACCAAAAAGTTCAACAAATTCTTGAAAAAGAAAGGTCACTCCAAGAAAAGAGATCAAGATAAATATGATTACAAGAAAAGGCCTATTGATATTTTTTACTTTGAATGTAGGAAATTGGGGCATTTAAAGAGTCATTGTCCACTTCTCAAGTAGAATGAGAATGATGAGAAAAATAACAAGAAAGAAAGAAGAGAGAAGAAGGATAAGAAAGGAAATAAAGTATTGAAGTCCAAATGGGAGACATAAAGTAAAGAGGATAGCGACAAATTTTAAAATGAGAGTGCAAAGTTTTATCTGATGGCCTTGGATGATAAGGTATCACCTTCTTCCCATTCTAATGATGATGAGAATGAGAATATTGTTGTAAATGTTGGCTTAAGCTATGAAGAATTAGTTAGATGCTTAGAGCATGTTATCGTGAGAAAGAGGAAATTATCCTCCAATCGTAAGGAGTGCATGAAATTAATGGATGGCTTTTGATTAGAGAATACGAAGATAAAGAATTATTTTCATGCCTTAGAGTCTAAGTATGTGGAGCTTGATAATGATAGAAAGAAAATGATGGTTGAAAATGATTCCTTAAAAAATGAGATCAAAAGCTTAAAAGAATCATTAGAAAAATTTACAAAAGGAAAAGAAAAGTTGGATAATATCCTAGGTGTTTAAAAGGACTCAAATGATAAATGTAGGTTAGGTTTCACTTAAGGGAGTCAAATATCTAATGCCAAAACTATTTTTGTGAAGGGTAAAAGGAAAACACTGAAGTGATAAAAGTTAGTTGCAAATCTAGTGATGGCAGGACAACATAAAGTTTTATCATTTGTACACTCCTTTCTCATCAAATTTAGAACACAAGCACGATTGTAAATGAACTTAGTCATCTTTTTTGGCTTTCTTCATAGTCTCATCAATAACAGGAAAATATCTAGCATTTCCTATATCTTCCAATATCAAATTAATGCAATGTGTAGCACAAGGAGTCCAGAAAAAGGAATTATACTTACTTTACAACGTCTTCCTAGCTTTTTTACAAGCACTATCATTGTTTGTAATAAACTGTACAATATTATCAGACCCAACTTCATTCATAATCTCATAAAAAATCCTAAACAAGGTATCACTATCTTACAAGGCTAGATACATCAGTTGATTTCAAGAACATCGTCCCTTTAGTAAAATGCACTAAAAAGTTTATAATAAGTTCTTATCTTATATTTGTCCAGCTATTTGCCATAATTGAACATCCACAAGTTTCCTAATACATTCTTATTTAACTTAAATAAAATTTCATCTTAGCAACTATATAACTTAAAAGTTTACCTCTCAAGTTATATAAACTACGAATTTTGTATCTTGCATCAAGACATGCAATAGAATCCGCCATATGTTGAAAATAACAAGATTATACTGCATTAATTAATAAGCTTGTATGATACTTCCATCTCGCTACTACCATATCCACATTATGAGTTATTTCTTTAGATTGTAGTGCACTACGGATTGAAGATTAAGCTCCAAAAATTGTTCTCAAAGTGAAAATGTTTGACACTGGCCTCCTTCTCTTCCTCATATTAGATGAGCTTCCAATAATTCCTTCTTATTGGGTAGGAATACCATCTTCAACATTTTCAATATCATCCTTCCCACTATAAAAAGAACTTCCACTTCCAATCTCATAATCCAATCTTTGCCTTCTATTTCGTTGAGTCTGATGGTCTTTAAACATTGTCTTCATCTAGTATTTTATATCATGAATAACTTTTTTACACAGTCTTACATCACCTTTAATTCTAGCTAAGTGTCTTTTTAACCTTGTAATTCCCCCACCTTTAAAATATTTGTCACAAAAAAAATATATGGTATGGTTTCTCATACCAGGAACTGCTCTTGTATGAGCTTAGGTTGAATCATCAAATTGACCATGGCAAACTAAATTCTTAAAAATACTTGAACTTCCCTCCATTTACCTATAAGAATAAATGAAATAACATATTAACACAATCTCCTTTCTCAACTATCTTAACTAAAAAATTTCCAATCAAGAACAAGGCAATAAGAAGCACGCCACATTTACGTCCAAACCCACCAAGTATGATCTAAAAAAGAGCATCACCCAAGGATATAAAATAATAAGTAGGCCTTAACAAATAAACAGAACAATATTTTTACTTGATGATAGTTTATAACAATATTAAACTTGATGATTCCTCATTCAATTACCATTATTAAATAGATTCACATTATTTCTCATTTAGTTAGAAGTATAAATATAGGTGGCCTTTCATTATCATTTCTAGGCATTGGTACAAGCAGTTGAAATTTTTTATGTCAAATATTTTATATTCATTTACTGCCCATAATCTATTAAAATTAAGAGTTCACCCTTTAAAATAGGGGATGATTATTTGATATCATATAATTTCACTAATTTGTTGTTGATGGTACTGACTGAATCCATCAAATAACCTCAATAGACAGAACAAATGATCTATGACATAAAAATTCTTTTCTAAAATCATATTTTCCTAACAAAGATTAGCATTCACAATGTCACTTTGAGATATTAACCCCAAAGAGCCCTTGAAAGTGAATATGAAACTTAAAGAAAAAATGAGATGCAAGGATCGTAGCTAACAATATTATAATATAAGACTCTTCAAATAAAATCTCCAGAATACCATACATACATTTCTCAAAAATAGTATTATAAGCCAAGGCCACAGGGATTATATCTAGGTGCTTCTAAAGGAATCAAGGAATAAAGAAATAGATGAGGATAGCAATTTTTGCAACTGCAATTCTGGCAACTTTGGCTAATGACTTCAAGATAGCCAATTTGATAACAATTAAAAATTTTAATATTTTATAATGAAATGTGGTAAAGCAATAAATAGGTTTAAGAGATTCCAATCATTCTAGATAACAAGAGTGAAGTGAATTTCATTTTTAGATTTTTAAGCTAGCTGATAAAAGTAGCCTACTACTTAATATATATGCAATTGACGTAAGGAGTCAACATTACTCAATATATATGCAACTGATGTAAGGAGTCAACATAGTAAAACAAAATTCTTTTGTGCAAACACAATTAAGAATTCTGCATGTTTTGTCAAACACAAATAAATTCAAGCATTTATGATTCAGTGGTTGATCCTCTATTGAAGATACTATACAAATATGAGATGCAAACAATCAAGTAAAGACCACGTCATGGTGTTCATTGGCAATTTAGATGGAAGAAATTACCTCAAGAACTTTTCGCCGCTATCTTGAAACTAATTGGCTGTTTTGATTACCCAGCTCTGTGCTGTGTTGATAGAGAGCTTTGACCGATTTTAGTAGCAAGTGAAAGTAAGAAAAGGGATAGATCTGAATGGCATAGTTAGCAATAAAGAAGGATCAATAGCTAGTTGAATGATCTATGGTGTTCATTGGATCAATAGGTTACTGGAATAAATTTAGGGTACAGATGAAGTACTGAGACGAGCCAGAGATCGAGAGTAGAGAGACACTGAGAGACCAGTAAGCAGTGAAGAGCTGAGACGAAGCGAGCAGCAGTGACTAACCAGCGGCGACAAACAATTAAAATGAGCCAGAGACTAAGATTAGAGAGAGACCGAGAGATTATTGAGCAGCAAAGAGTGACCAACGACGATGATTAGAGAAGAAGCAAGCAGTGGCAAACATCCGGCAACGATGAGTCAGAGTGCAAGAGTAGAGAGAGACGGAGAGTAGTTTGAGATTGAGAGAGAGACTGACAAAGACATAAACAAAAGATCATTTTTTTGTTAATTTCACTTATCTTAATCTTATTAATACTTTAGGGGTTTAATATCTGCAAGGTCATTTATATTTAGGATTATGGTCAAGAGTTTTTAGAGTTTGTTTATTGCATTTGTATGACAAGATTTATTTTAAAGTTTCATATAGGAATAGAGTTTCATAATTAAGAGGAAATTTAGTGAGTTTAAAGTTTCATATAGGTATAAAGTTTCATATTTAAGAGGAAATTTAGGGATTTGTTTTAAAGAATTGACTAAGTAGTCGCATTCCTATAACCCTTGGTAGGCCACCCTTTGTATTAGGCGGGGCATACTTGTCAATTCACTTTTTAATAGACTAGCATACCCCCCTCAATACAAGTGGCGAGAGGGGAGGGGCTAATGGTGTAATAAATTTTAGGGCTATGTAGGTTTTTCGTTTTTTTAAAGAAGTTCTCTTAATATAATCAAGAGGAAATAATTTGTTTTAAAGAAGTCCTTTTGATATGTCAAAATATTTTGAAAAGTTGTTTGAGCATGTTTGAATATGTTTGTGTTAATATTTTGTGTACAAAAATGTTTTAAGATATTTGAGAAATGTTTTCATATGTGTTTAAATTTTCATAAGCCAATATATATTTTGCGTTTGAATTTAAATCAAATGTTTTAGTGTCTAAATTACTTTAAGAATGAGTTAGAACTTGTGTAAATTTGTTTTAAAGTGAAAATAATATTTTTGAAATATTTGAGTAAGTTTTGAAAATTTTTCAAAGAGATTGAAAGTTGTTTAGAATGAAAATTTCCATAATCAAGACAAATTTCATGATTGATTTTAATTGGCATATCTTGTTATTTATAATTACTTGGGAAATGATTTCAAACTTGTGTAAATTATTTTTAGAGTGAAAGAAATGGTTTTGTCATATTTTTTAATGGATTGAAAGTTGTTTAAAATGAAAATTTTTAGAAACATGTTTAAATTTGTATTAATCAAGACATTTTTTGTTTTTAGATTTAATTAATGAGTCTTGATTGCCAAAAACCTTGTGTGGGACTTTTTGAAAGTTGTTTGAACCAAAAAAAAGGAAATTGGTTTTGAGTTGCATTGGATTGGTTTTAGTTTACTATAGAACATGGAATTGGTTTTGCAAAACCATCGGTTAACCAGTACATTAAGTATGGTTGGACAATTAATTCTTTTTAAAGGTTGGTTAACAAGTTGACCAGTATAGCTTTTATGCATCATTGGTCAACTAGTGTGTGTAGCTAGTTGGCTGATTCATGAAAACCAATCGATCAATGTCGCAATAGACAACATAACAGCTACTGTCCAAGGATATGGTTATGTGTAATGGTTATTTTGTGTTTCTAATAGCTATTTAAGCTATAAGATTATAAATAGAGGTTCTAAGGGTCTTAGAAATTTTTTTATACATGTTTGATAATTAAGAAAGCATTGGTTAATTACTTTGGGTTAGTTTATTTGCTTAATGAACTTGAGAGAATGAGTTAGTTTTATAGTTTACTTTCATTCCATTTTTTTTTAGCCCTTGTAGATTTTGTTTTGATCAAAAAATGGTTTGGCTTGTATGTGTTTGAGAGAATATTCTTCAATTTTAGGGCTTAGTTATTAGACTTAAAGTTGTTAATTTTATAGTTAGAAAATGAGTTACTTTTTACCCATTAAAGCAAGATTGTTTTGGGTTACTCTTCACCCTAAAGTAAGATTATTAGATTATTCTTCATCCCCTTTTAGAAAGAGGACTGTTGTAGGGGTCCCTCTTCATGCCCTTTAGAAAGAAGGTTGTTGTAAGGGTTCATCTTCCCCCTAAAAAAAATTTGATATTGAAATTTCCAACATGTTATTGGAGAGTGGATGTAGATATAGAATTAGAAATCAAACTATTGTAAAAAAATAATTGTGTATACTTTATCCCTACTCCTTATAATTTTATACATATTTGATTGATATTAAATTGTATGAATTTAAGTTATTATCTTGTATTTGAAATATCATCACACTTAGGTTGAATTGTAGTTTAAGGACCTCATACTTAGGAAAAATTAATTTAGGTGGATTAGGCCTAAAGTTTAGAAATTTTTAGAACATCCAATCCACCTTCGCCCTTTATGGGTACCATTACTGCTAAAAAGTAGCATCATAGTGGGTCTTGATAGCTGTGTTTAAGTCTTTATTTTTCTAGATTTTTTAACATGTGAGTTTTGTTTTTGATGTATTTAGGATTAAATTGTTGTTCATTTGGTGTTTTTAGCTATGTTTTATGTTTTGAATTTTTAACTGTTGATTTCGGGTAAGATTTGAGTCTTATTGATGTAATGACTTAATGTATAGGTCGAATTGGACTTGTAGAAGAAGAATGGAGAAGAAGAATAACAGAAAAAGGGGAAAGCACTGCACCATGGTACCAAGAGGTGCCACGATCATGGCGTACTCGATTCATTCTTGGTACCATGATCATGGCATACTCGATTCATACTCTTATACGCTCCCCCTTTTAGCAAGATTTTGGCCACGATCATGGCTTCAGCATAAATTTGGACATATAACACTCTCCAGAGACATATAAAATTAATTAAAACCTAGGAGCTACTAAGCAATTACTTTGGGACTTGCCCTTGAAGCCAAAAAACATATTTTCAAACTTCGAGAGGAGGAAAATAAAGATTAATCATCTAAATCTTTAAGAGTTCTATAGATTTCCAATTTTTTCAGGTTGGGAAGAAGAAAGGAAAAAAACCAAACCATTTATTATTCTTTTCATTCTTCTTATTATGTTTTGTTTTATAGAAAACATGGTTATTGTATAACTTATTTACATTATGAGTGGCTGAACATTTTATAGGAGTTTCTCTTTAAATTATTTGTGAACGATTGTTTATTGATTCAATGAAATGAATATTTGTATTATATATTGAGCTTCTACCTTGCAATAAATCAAGAGAGTGAGCTAGGTAATTTGTGATGAGTGTACAAAAAGAGTTGGAATTCAATTATAGCTATAAATAACAAGTTTATTAATTGATTAGAGAGAGATCTCAATAGGTTAATAGATTGCTTATGGGATTGCTTTACATCTAGTTGGGTTTTTAGGAAAGGCTTTATAGATTGAGAGATTTCAAGGTTAATCATAAGTTAT
The DNA here is from genome assembly GCA_028565735.1 of Pinacopodium congolense. Taxonomy (NCBI): domain Eukaryota; kingdom Viridiplantae; phylum Streptophyta; class Magnoliopsida; order Malpighiales; family Erythroxylaceae; genus Pinacopodium; species Pinacopodium congolense. Next base: position 9,414 of record JAOXYD010201948.1, read on the forward strand.
TCATCTAGGGAAACTTAGTTACACCTTGATAGAGGGAGACCAAAATATTAGGAAACCTTAGGACAAACATAAATTGAATTAATAAAACAAGACGAAACCCAATAGGAATAAGAGTAATTCATAGATTTAGTTTTGATTTCCAAAGTTCTAGTTTATGGTTTTACTAATTTTTCATAGTTGGTTTTCTATTATATTTTATTTTTCGAGTTTGCCTCCTAAACATGTTCCTTAAACAAAGTGTAGTTCGGATTAATTGGGTGACTAAATTCAATCCTCATGGGATTGATACTATTATATTACAATTGTATAATTCATATAATTGTGCTATAACGAAAAGCTAGTAAGTGTCGTGTAGGCGATCATCAAGTTTTTGATTTCGTTTCCAGAGATTGAAATTTTAGTATCTTGTTTAATGGGTGACTTTGATTTAAGGGTTTTGATACTTTTCCTTATATATTTGCAGGTATATGAACACAAGGAGCACACGAAGGTCAGACGAGCTAAGTGAAGAAGAGCTTTTGAATATCGTAAGGCACGAGAGAGGGTTAAGACGATCTAGATGCCAAGAAAGAGTTTAAACAAATATGGCAGAAGAATTTGAACAAGGAGGAGGCAATTAGATGCTCATGGCCTTCTTGAGGCCAGGATTTAATGCTAACTAATAAAGGATTACATAGTCTCACGTATAAGAGAATAACTTTGAGATCAAGCTAGCCTTATTAAACATTCTCTAACCAAGTGTCCGATTCTATGGTTTTGCACATGGGGATCCTAATGTCCATTTGGCTAATTTCTTAGAGATATGTGACACCTTTAGCTATAATGGACTGTCAGAAGATGCAGCTAAGATGAGGTTGTTCCCATTCATCTTAAAAGATAGAGCAAAGAGTGGTTGAATTCCCTCAACCTTAAGAATATTACCACTTTAGAATAGCTTACACAAGTCTTCCTCACTGAATACTTCCCAATAACCAAACTACAAGGATTATAAAGGAGATAACAAAATTCCAATAGAGTGAGAGAGAGTCATTATATGAGGCTTGGGAGAGGTTTAAAGAGCTACAGAAGAGCTGTCTGCACTACAACCTCCCACAGGAATTCCTTCTACAAACTTTTTACAATGAGGTGAACCAAAGTACAAGAGGTATTATTGATATGGTGGCTAAAGGATCATTAATGAGGAAGATCATTGATATAGCACATGATCTTTTAGAGGAAATGGCAAACAACAACCGTTTATAGTTAAATGAAAGAGGAAAGCAAAATCCCAAGGAACATGTATCCCTTTGATTCAACAATAATCCTCTTAAGTCATGCAAGAATAAATTGGACAACTTACAAGTTATGTCCTCTTCCTCTATTAAATTTATGCAACTTAGATGTGATATATATGGGCAAGATAGCCATGGCACATCAAATTGCTTCATGATAGAATTTAGTGGAGTAAAGCAAGTCAATTACAAGGGGCAACAACAAAGAGGTAACAACCTTTTCTCTAACACGTATAATTCGGAGTGGAAGAGCCACTCAAATTTCTCTTGGAACACTAATAATGTAGGTCAAAATGCAAGATCACAAGGCCTACTACCAATATGATATACTTGGATCCTTAGAAATCAAGATGGAAAAATTTATGGATGTTTTAAGTTCTAAGTTCTCAAGTCAAGAGGAGAGCCAAAAGAGGATGCTTGCAAGCTAAGAGGAGATTCAAAAGAGGATGGAGACAAAATTAGGTCAAATAGTGAAAAACCATACATCGCCCATCCACAACTTAGAAGTGAAAGTGGGTCATCTCATCAACGCTTTATCATTTAGAATTATAGGGAGCCTTTTACGCAACACCGAGGCTAATATAAGAAAATAACTTAAGGTTGTTACACTTGGGATTTGAAAGCAATTGGAGGAGCTTAATGAGAAAGGGGAAGAACTGAAGAGAGAAGGTCAAGAAAAAGAGAAGTGTAGGGAGAAAGAAGAATAAGAGGAGATACAGCAACCTTACACCCCTTTACCACTATACAAACCCAGGATTCCCTATCCGCATAGAATCAAGCAACTTTAGGTGGATGCTCAATTCTCCAAGTTATTGGAGAAGTTGAAGAAGCTCCAATTCAACTTGTCTTTGGTGGAGGCATTGAAGAGCATACCTTAGGATGCCAAATTCTTAAGAGATATTTTGGCTCATAAGCATACTTGGAAAGATAACCAAATGGTGGCTTTGATAGAGAGTTGCAGTTCGATTATCTTTAGCCACATGCCTTCTAAATTAAAAGATCTAGGGAGTTTTACTATACCTTGCATTGTTAGTAATTTGGAGTTTTCAAAATGTTTATGTGATTTAGATGCGAATATTAACTTGATGTCTTTGTCAATTTTCAGGAACTTGGGCTAGGAAATGTTAAACCAACTTTAATACTTATCCAACTGGTGGATCAATCCATTAAAAAATCATATGGAGTGGTGGAGAATGTCTTACTAAAAGTAGATAAATTCATTATTCCGGTTGATTTTGTTATAATGGATTTCGAAGAGGATAGGAATTACCCTTTGATATTAGGGAGGCCCTTTATAAATATCGATAGGGCTTTAGTGGACGTGCATGAGGGGAAGCTAGTGTTAAAAATTATGGATGAGATATTAAAGTTTAATATGAGTTAGTCCTTGAAAAAATTGGTAAAAGGTAAGAATTGCATAAAAATTGATATAGTGCATGAATGAATGTGTAGAGGAAGTAGTAGAGTAAGTTGAAGAATTTTTAGAAATGCAAGGAGAGGTGAGTATGAGCTAAGAAGAGTTGGATGAGGAGATTGTGTAACCCCACACCACCCTTCATAATGATTCACTTATGTTGGAATTGAAACCTTTGCCTTCTCACTTTAAGTACACTTTCCTAAGTAAGGATCACATGTTACCTATCATTATATTCAATCAACTTGACTTGGAGTAAGAAGCGAGAGTGGTAGAGACCATCAAGAAGAGGGTGAGATTTATGGGTTGGAAAATTTCTAATATTAGAGGAATTAGCTCTAATATGGTGATGCATTGAATCAATCTTGAAGAAGGGTGTAAGAAGATAAGGAGAAAATAAAGAAGGTTAAATCTAAATATGCATGAGGATGTTAAGAAAGAGGTTGTAAAGTTCTCAGGTGTGGGTATTATAGACCTAAGTTTTGGATAGTGAGTGGGTTAGTTTGGTCTAATGTATGCCTAAAAACGGAGGCATGACAGTGATAGAGAATGAACAAAGAAAAAGGATTTTGATTAGGACCATCACTAGTTAAAAGGTATGCATAGATTATAGGAACTTGAATTTGGCTACCAAGAGAGAATATTTTCCTTTGCTTTTCATGGACCAAATGATTGAGCGTAGCAAGACATTATTTTTATTGCTTCCTTAATGACTATTCGGGGTATAACCAAGTTTTCATCTACCCGAAAGATGAAGAGAAGACCACATTTACTTGCCTCTATAGGGCTTTTGTATATTAAAGGATGTCCTTTAGTCTTTACAATGTACCCATTATCTGTTAAAGGTGCATGATGGCCATTTTCACATATGTGAACAAAGACATTATGAAGGTACTGATGGACAATTTTACTGTCTTTGGAGGTTCTTTTGACCATTACTTATTTAGTTTGGATAGGGTTCTCTAAAGTTGTGAAAGTCACAATTGGTTCTAAATTGGAAAATTTTCCACTTCATTTTTCAAGAGGGAATTTTCTTTGGCCATAAAATCTCAAGTTATGAGATTAAAGTGGATCGAGCCAAAATCGAAGTTATTGACAAGCTCCTACCTCTTACAAATGTCATAGGCATTCGAGCATTATTAGGCTATATCGGGTTCTATTGACAGTTTGTCAAATATTTTTCGCTCATTACTAATATTGACTAACTTATTGATTAAAGATATGCCTTTTAATTTTGATGCTAATTGCTTATATGTGTTTGATAGGTTAAAAAAAGGCACTCACATCAGTACCCATATTGACTTCACCAGATTGTTCATTACTTTAGTGACCCAATTCCAATATATATAGGAATCCGCTATTTATAGAGTTATTTCACATGCATAATTGTGAATTGCATTTCATATACATTCTTAAATTATGATTTGGAATAATGGTAAATGTGTTAGTTGCATTCAATTGATCATTTCTGGGTATAAGTGATTTTGATGTGATTATCGTGCAAATGTGAAGTTATTTATGTCTTGACTTATGAATTTATGATTTGGAATGATTAAAGGGATGAAAATTAAGGGATTGGTGTGATGATAAATGTGTTAGGAAATGGAAAAGGGTGGGTTGATGAATTATAAGATGTTGTAAGGAGTGGTTTGTAATTTAGACGTTGTTGGAGTCAAATTTTGATTTCAGGGTTGAAATCTAATCTAACTTTTTGATTCATTTTCTGTCTTGATAGAATGCGAATTTAAAGGAGCATAAGGTAGAAATGTTTTAGCACTAAGTCTTAGTTGGATTTTGGCTAAAGAATCAGGTTAAAAGGATAAGTATAATGAAAGTTATGGTTGTTTTACTGAATCTGTTCATGTTAGGATAATGATTCAGGTACCCTAGAATTTTCCTTTTAAATGAGCACTTTGAAGTCCAAATTAGGGTATATATGAAACATGACAATTGTTTATATATGTCTTGTGGACATGCCTATAAAATTTCATGATCAAAAGATTGGTGGTTAGTGAGTTATGGTGAATTAAACAAGGGATGACAAGTTGAAAAGAGTGATTGGTGGAGTATAAACCAATGAGAATGTGACATTTTGGACCAATTATGTTTCATTACTTACCACCATCGGTTTTTAACCATTTTGAATCCAATTTCTAGACATTTTTTTTCTACTTTCTTCTTCCTTCTTTGTGACCTTCAATCCCTAACCTTAACCCACATGATTCTTACCAAAATCAAGCCAAACCTTAGAGTGTTTTGTAGATCTTGATGAACTCTTCCAAACCTCTCTTCTCCTACCTTGATTGGAGCATGGATTTGCATGGTTTAGGGAGCTAAAAAGGGAAAGTAAGTATGTGGTCCCTCTTGATAAAGCATGAAAGCATGAGATGTATGTAAGTTTGTAGAGTTGTAATAGGCATGAGATTGGAACAATATACATGAAAACCAAGGTTAATTTGATATCCGACATTTCAACCCATTTTTCATGCACTTAGGATTCTAATTTGAAAGAGCCTTAAGAATAAAAGTTATATAGCTAGATGTTAGTGAGATATTGGTGAAACAATCATGTAAAAAAGATGAATATAACTAGAGTTATGATCATTCTCCCGAAACTTCTTGTGATATGTCATGATATGGAAAACTCGAATTGTGTCTTGATTTTAAGATGGTTAGAGCCTGATGATGAATGATCCTTAAACATAAAATTTGTAGTTATATATCTTAGCTTTCAATAGATGAAAGAATCACTATGATTGAATGAGTATAACTTAAGTTATGGTCAGTACACCAAAACTATTTTCAGTGAAACCTAAAATCTGGAACAGAAAATTACGTCCTGAATTTGAGGCATTTAGAGGCTCAATAAGAAAGAGCTTAAAGCATGAAAGATGTATATATGGATCTTAAATTGACTATGGTGAAAGCGGCATGTCATTTAAATAGTGTATTGAAAGTTATTTATATTTTTCTTACATGAGATCATGGTGAACTTCGGAAATAAAACTTTCAATGGATGTAGGATAGAGTGTTAGAAGAGTCGATAAGTTTCGATTCTGAAATGATGATATATATATTATAGATTGGATGGTTGGCATTAATGTGTATGAATAAGGTGAATTAGAAGTGATTGAATATGAATCAAGCATGCATTATTCATGACATATTCATACATGCATAATTAGTCATTATGCAATTGAACAAATAATAATATGTGTATGTAATGCAATTATAGGAGAGAACATTGAGCAGAATATAGACATCTCCTGACTAGCTAGACATTGAATATCTGGAGATCTTTATAAGTTGGACTAGAGTGCACAATCACTCTATATGCTGTGGTTAATTAAGTTATTTATGCTTATATTTTTTAAATTAAGAAAACTGATATGATTATATATATATAATGTGGAGTTATAAGGTGGTGTATCTACTGCTATTCCAGATACTGAGTGTCCAAGGATGTTTGGTTTTGGGAATACATTGGGAGTGCTGACTTGTATGTGAACTATGAGACCTATGTGTTTAATTATGTTAAATGTCGGACTCTAATATGATAATTGTATTCTGTATATGTGTTTTACATGTGTTCCCATTTTGATTTGATCAAAACTGTCTGATACTGTGTAATTTTCAACCATGGGTTAGATATTGGACTTAGGTTCGATGATTATGAAAATGCAAATTGTATGTGTATTCTGTTTGATTGATTGATTATATGATCTGTAATGTGTTGCTTTGCATTCATGAAATGCATAATCACACTAATGGCGTTGTGACTGAGGTGACCAGGCTAGCCACAGTTAGGTGTGGGGCTTATACCTGTGGTTGGAACGAGCCTCAAGCTCAGATATGTGTGGACCTACTTTTTACTATGGATCAAGGTTAATACTCGAAGAATGAGCCCAGTATCAGCTACTGATATGGGACAGTAAATGGCATAAAGTCACAACAAAAGAAAAAGGGAAATCAAGTCCCATGTGCATTTGTAATTGTCTTCTCGCATGATATAATGTCATTGTATAAACATACTTTGATATGATAAACACATGAAAATGTGATTTTAATTGTGATGATTTTGTGATTTGTTTTGTGTTATATGCTTATATATGGATAGAGTGAGCACATCGATGATGGCCACTCACTATATTTTTCCCCCAAAACTCACCCCACTCAACATTTCAGGTCAAAGGGAGCTCGAATCCTAGATTAATACAGTGTAGAGAAAGTGAGAGCTACATACTTACAGACTTATTATGGCTCAAAATTTGGTCAGCTGACGTCTCGAAGAGTTTAGATAGAATGTTTTTGTTCTATTTGCTGCTTATGTATAGTTTATGATGATGTATAAATGGAATTTAGTTTAATGAAATATGAGTTTTAATGTCTATGTTTCTTTTGATTATGTTGCATGATGCCTACTGTAATTGCTCTAGCGTGCCACCCTTGTAGGATATTTATTCGGATATTTATCAGAATGTCGAGTATGTCTAGTAGGTGTCTTATAAGAGTGGGATGCTACATTGTTTTTTCTATAAAAGTTTGACATCGAGATAAGGGATAAGATGGGAGTAGAAAATGTAGTGGCAGATTACTTATCTTGCCTTGAAGGAGGGGGGAGTCAAGAAGAAGAAGAATCAAGGAGCACTTCCCTGATAAATCCTTGATGATGGTAACCAATTCTTTATTCCATAGTTTACTGATGTTACAAACTATCTTACAGGTCGTATTCTTCGTTCTAACTTATCTTAGCAACAAAAGAATTACTTTTTGTTTTGGTACACTAATTATATAAGGGATAAGCCTATGTTATATAACATTTGTGCTGATGGTTTGATCGATAGGTGTGTTCTTGAAGAAGAAATACTTGATGTGATAACCCAATGCCATACCTCACTCTATGTAGGACACTACGGAGCAACCAAGATAATGATTCATATATTATAATGTAGATTCTATTAGCCAAACTTATTCAAGGATACTAGAGAGTATGTGCTTCATTGTGATAGGTGTCAAAAAGTAGGGAATATTTCAAGAAGAGATAAGATGTCATTTTTTAATATTTTTGAGGTTGAAGTGTTTAATATATGGGGCTTGGCTTTCATAGGATCTTTCCCATCCTCTCTAGGTAACTTCTATATCTTAGTAGGTGTTCATTATGTTTCAAGACAGGCTGAGGTAATAGCCACTCCAACGAATGATGATAAGGTAGTACAAAGATTCATTAAGAAGATATTCAATAGGTTTGAAGTGCCTAGGGAAGTTATAAGTAATGGTAGAGCTTATTTTTGTAATAAGCCCTTTTATGCACTTTAATGGAGATATGGAGTTCATCATAGAGCAGCCACACCATACTACCCTTAAACAAGGGGACTAAGTAGAGGTAGTGAATAGAGAATTGAAGAGAATTTTGGAGAAGGTGATGAATGGTTCTAGGAAATATTGGGCTATGAAGTTGTATGACACATTGCAAGCATACTGGACAGCTTTCAAGATCCCTATAGGTACAACTCCTTTTAGACTTATCTATAACAAGGCTTGCCATTTAGCTTTAAATTTGATTCATTAATTAAATGAGGGCCAAAAGAGTAAAGGATGAGGCATGGAGCTCAGGAGAAAAGCCACGATGGTAGAATGTTTCTGCCTAGAATTCCCATGATTATGGGAATCCTTACTTGAGGCCCACTAAAACCCTTATTTCTCCATCTTCTTCCATTCTTTTCTTACCCCTTCTCTCTAAAACACGCCCCTAAGCCTCTAATCTCTCCAAATCCCCCAACTTTCCACCAAATCTTTATGGTTCCTTTATGTTTTTCATTATCATTCCATAGATTCCATCTTCCTTTACACCTTTCACATATAAATCACATGTTTTGGTGCTTTGTTCACTCTCCTCCTCTCTACCTACATTTTCCACCTTCTCTCTTGTTATTTTTTGCATGTTTTCTTCATAAATGGATCTAAGGAAGGCCATAACCCTTAGACCAATTGACAAAATCAAGCAATAAGTCGTCGAGAAAGGCCTACACAACATAAAAAAGAATTTCCAAGTGCCTTACCCCATTTTTCTGAAGAAGAAGGTAAAAATTTCCTTGAACTTAGGTCTAGGATGTTAGTTCCTACTAGAAACTTCAATTTTTCACTTTTGAATTGTTTATGATTGAAAGAAAAAGGTTGAAAATTTAGCTGAAACAATTGGTTAGAGTATATTTATTCTTTGTGACTTTGGATTCTTCACCACTATTCAATATAATACTCCCAATATGGATATCTTTTGGTTTCATCTTAATGGTCAAGCTTATACGTTAGATTATGGAGTGATGTATTCAATGTTTGAATTTTCTAACACTAAGTTAATTGACCACCATGATGAATTTGATGTAAACAAATATTAGAAGCAACTTATAGGTGAGGCCAAGTTCAATTATAGGCATGCACCAAACACTTTGATTCAGAGCACTGAACACTTATTACTTCACAAGTTTTTATGCTTAACCATTTTCAATAAAATAGAAAGTAACAAGTTTTCTACTCAAGAATTGTTTTTCCTTTGGTGCATGGATTGTAAGTTGAAAATTAACACACCTTATATGATTTTTTAATCCATTATTAGCATATTTACGAAACAAAGCACTTTGTTTGATATAGGATTTCTTGTCACTACTCTTTTCTTACATTATAATGTGAATCTAGATGGTATACATGTTCTTGACATTGATTATTTTGATGATCTTCACTTATGTAGATAAGAGATTTTAGAGCACTATAATATGGAGTGCTCAAATCCTCAATCAAGAACTTCTTTCAAGAATAGGAAAGGAAAGAGAGCATCCACCTCTCAAGCATCATCCTCCCAAGCATACCAAAAGAAGAAGAAGATAGTTCAAAAGAAGAAGAAATAAACAAGTTCTCAATTCTATGGAAGCTAACAATTAAAGGATGGAGGAGAATAATAAGAGGATGGAGCCTTGGATAGATGTTATGGAGGCCCAAATCAAGCAAATGCATAAGCAATAATGATACACCACTAAGAAGCTTCTCAATTTTCCCAAACTTAGAACGTTCACATGCCCTTACTCACAACTTCACCAACAAGCTCTCTATGAGAATTCCTTGCCCTTTATCTCCATCATTTTTATGTTTTACATATGGTTTTATGTTTGTTTGTTTGTTTTTGTGTTTTCCTCTCCATGTTGAGGATGATGTGATGTCTAAGTGTGGGAAGGTAGCATTTGCATGGCATGCATGGCATTTTGTGGAATTTTTTGACATTTTGTTTTTAAGCACATATTTTCTAGTTTTGTTCAATTTTGTTCATTTTTTTTGTGAGAATTGCATAGATTTGAATACATTGATGGAATGAGATTGAATGGAATTGTTTTACCTAGGAATAAGATTGTTTGATGAGAGATGAAGTATGACCTTAAGAAGTTTACTTATGATTGTCTTTCCATTGAAATTGCAAATTAATTAGGATATTGCATGCCTCTTTTTACTTCTTTGATAATTTGGATGCACTTCCTATGAAATCTTGACTTAATTGGTAGGTTTCACTAGTGATCAGTTATGGAAAGAATTTATTAGAAAGTAGTGACATAGATTCATAGCATAAGCGAAATTAAGTAATTCAATCATTACTTTGCTAACTCCTAAAGTGAAAAGCAAATCAAAATTAAAGAAAGGAGTTACGAGTAGGGTCAAAAGTTTAGTTGTAATTTGTTATTTGTCCAAGTAACTAGGATTATGCCCCTAAAGATGTACACCTCCTCGTAAGGCCACATGACACTCCAACTTTGCTTAAAGAATATCATTTAGTTGAGTAACTGGATGTGTGCCCCTAAAGGCGTACAAAATCACATTAAAAGACTAGATGGTTGTTCTTAACAAACGTAAATTGAAGTTTAAATGAAAAAATTGAAACCTATGGATCTTTTCTTTTGAAATCAAATCATTTCATAAATGATTTTCTAGCGATAGCCTACCTTTAACTTAGTAATTAGACATAGTGCATGCTTACACTTTTCTTGGATGTAAGGATAGGAATGCAATGCCTTAATTAATATGCATTTTAAATCTAAAGACAATCATAATGTAAATGGAATAAGTGAATAATTTGCATCTCCTTGAATGATTAATGTTCTTAGTTAATCCAATTTTGTAAGATCTCCTGCCATGATTGCATTCAAACTTTCATTCATTGCTGCATTGTGTGTGCATTAGGTTTTATATGTTCCTTGAATTTAAAGTTTTGCTTAAGGACAGGCATACATCTGAGAGTTCATAATAATCTAAATCCTAAGAAAAAATTAGTTTCAATACATTGTAGAAATCATAAAAACAATTATAAGGAGAAGGGGTAAAGAAAAGCTCATGTTTGTGTGTCTTGAATTCCTTGATTTCTTATTGATTCTTTCTTGAAATCCTATTCTTGATATTTAATTTTGTGCACTTGGAAACTTCTTCCACTTCATTCTTGTGCTAAAATCTTAAAAGAAGGCTTAGGACTCATCTCTTCTCCCTTGACAGTTGTTTAGAGATGTTTAGATGTAAAAAGCTTCTAAAAATAACCCAAAATTGTTATTTACTTAAGTCTGCCCTCAAGTGTCACTATCATGACTCTGGCTGTGACATCTTCTAACCAAATCTCATGAGCAAGGTCACAACCGTGACCTTGGTTATGACCTTATTAGCTTTATGCTCCCTTCAGTCTTTTTATGATGCATCTTTTGTCATTCATCCATTGGTTACGAAATTTGATACGAAACTCCCTAACATGATACTCTTACTTCTTTAATTTCTCCCATATCTCTTTTAGCTTGAAAGATGAATCTAATTGCTTTCTAAAGTCATATGATAATAATCATACATTGAAAACTCATAAGTAGTCTTTCATTCATAAGATTAACTCAATATGCACATAAATCATATTGATTTTTCCTTTAAAATCAATATAACGATCATAAAAGCATGCCCAAAAGATGTATAATTTATGAGCTGTCAAATACCTCCACATTTGAGCTGTTTCTTTTCCTCAAGAAATGATTTAAACATCCACTCAAAATAAAATTTATCAAGAGATGAAAAGTAATTAAGTAAAAATAAAAATCATTCAATGCTTTTGATGTAACTCTCACATTACAGTTCTTTCATGACAAAAACCTTGTTATCATACACAATCACATTGTTAATAATAGGTAACCCTTAATGTAAAATATAAAGTATCTAAGTCATCTTATATAGATCGTCATGTAAATTAGTTCAAGGTTTTAACTTTAATACAAAGCATAACTTAAGTCTTATTTAGAGCAAACTTTGGAGGTTTCACCTTGTTTTTCGATGTGAGGGAAAACACATTGCATGAATGTCCCCTAGTTACTTAACTTACTTACTCGTTTTAGCTTATTTACAATATCATCCAATCTTTTGAAGCAAAGGTAAACATTTTTTTTTGTTTGTGAATATCTCCATATACTTAGCTATCTCATAAACATAAATAGCTACTAGAACCACTCATGAACTTTAAGATTTTTTATCGATATAAAGCTAGTGGAGTAAAAGTTTTTTTTCTAACTTTGTTAAATCATATATACACTTTTCATTCATTAGATTAAAACTTATTCCAATTCATATGACAATCCACATGTAACAACATTAAAGACTTGATATAATTACTCATGAAATAAAAAATTTAATGAAATTAAAATTTCACAATCAACAATCAACTCCTAATTTCAATCATTCTAAGATGAGATATTCAAGTCATTCCTATCGA
>JAOXYD010201956.1:0-21864 GCA_028565735.1 Pinacopodium congolense
ATGTGAACACATATCCTGTAGTGGATTTACTTTTGTCAAGATTACCTGTATAATCAGCATCAACATATCCTCTAACAATAAAATCTCATCCTCCATAACATAATGCAATATCTGAGGTTCCCTTGATATATCTAATAATGCTCTTAACAGTATTCCAATGCTCTCGACCAAGATTCACCATGTATCGACTAACTACTTTTACTACATATGTAATGTCTGGTCTTGTACAAATCATAGCGAACATTAAGCTCCCAACAGCTGATGAATACGGTGCTCGAGACATCTCCATCCTCTCTTCTTTACTGGTAGGACTCATACTGGAGGATAACTTGAAATTAATAGGAAGAGGGGTAGAACTTGACTTACAATCTTACATGTTGAATCGCCACAAGATCTTCTTCAGATAGTTCTTCTGAGAAAGCCAAATCTTACTATTCTTTCTATCTCGGTGAATTTGCATCCCTTAAATCTTGTTTTGTCGCTCCCAAGTCCTTCATTTCAAATTTTCTAGCCAATTGTACCTTTAATTCTTTAATGTGATCATTGTTGGGGTATGTAATCAACATGTCATCTACATATAATAGTAAGACTATAAAATCATCGTTATCAAATCTCTTGAAATATGCACAAGGGTCCGCATTCAATCAACTATAATCAAGGCTCATGATGAACGAATCAAATCTCTTATACCAATATCTCGACACCTGCTTTAGACTATAAAGGGATTTGTTTAACCTGCAAACCAAGTTCTCTTTCTCTTTTTCTTCAAAATCTTCTGGATGGAGCATATAAATTTATTCTTCAAGATTTCTATGAAGAAATGCAGTTTTTACATCTAACTACTCAAGATACAAATCAAAAGTAGCACACATCGCCAGGACTACTCGAATCGTACTAAGTTGAAATATAAGAGAAAACATTTCGTTGAAGTCAATACCTTCTTTCTGAGTATAACCTTTTATCACCAATCTTGCACGATATCGTTCTACTTAATCATCTCCACTTTGCTTAATTTTGTAAGCCCATTCATTGTCAATAGGCTTTCTTCCTTGCGGTAGTAACACCAGCTCTCATGTCTTATTTTTATGCAGAGCTTCAATTTCTTCCTGCATTGCTGTCATCCACTGATATGCATATGAACTATTCATTGCTTCTTGAAGAGTTGATGTCTCTCTGTACTCAGTTAAAAGACAGTATGCAATATTGCTCTCCATATTATAATCTAAGTGCCAACTTGGTACTCTTCTTGTGCGAGTTGATCTCCGAATATCTGAAACATCATATTCAACTGGTTCTTACTCCTTATGCTCTGGTGCAGCTTCAGAAGAATCATTTTGATTAGATTCCCTTTCCACATGTACTACTGTAGTCTCTGGATTCCTTTTTGAAGTGTCAACCATTTCTGCTTGTTCTTGATTCTTATCTTCTATAAAAACAACATCTTCGCTGATAACAATCTTGTGGGCAGTGGGATCCTACAAACGATACCCCTTTATTCCTTTAGCATACCCTAAGAAGATACATATTTTGGATTTTAGATCCAACTTTGTAGTTTCCTGGGCATTGAACATCACATATGTAGGACTTCCAAATATATGGAGGTTTGAGTAATCTATTGATCTATCAGTCCACATCTCCATCGGCGTCTTCAACTCAATTGCAGTTGATAAACCTTGATTCACTACATAACAGGCGGTATTGACTGCTTCTACCTAAAATTTCTTATCTAAGCCTACAGTTCTCATCATTGCTCTTGTTCTTTCCATTAGAGTTCTGTTCATCTGCTATGTAGCTCCATTTTGTTGAGAAGTGTATGCCGTCGTAAACTACCTTTTGATGCCTTCTTACTTACAAAATTCATCAAAATCTTTACCATTATATTCTCCTCCATTATTTGACTGTAAGCATTTAATCTTTTTTCCAGATTCGAGTTCCACCCGTGCTTTGTAAATTTTGAAGACTAAAAATACATCCGCTTTTCTCTTGATAGGAAACACCCAACATCTCATCGAATAATCATCAATCAATGAATGATACAAAGAAATTTCCTTACTTCTGAACTTTGATGTGTTGAACTTCAATCGATGCTGCTTTCTTACAATGCAATGCTCACAAAAGGGTAGTGATACCTTTTGTGAGACCTAGAAGTAGATTTTTCTCTGCAAGTATCTTCATTCCTTATTCTGACATATGTCCAAGCTTTTTATGCGACGTCATTGCAGATTTGTCACCTGGACTAGTCACTGCAATGGATGCCTCTCCTTTTTACAAAGTTTCTCCCTTCAACATGTACAGATTTTCAGCTATCTTCTCTACTTTCATAGTTACAAGCGCTCCTTTAATCACTTTCATAATCTTGTTCTGAATCTCAAATTTGAACCCGAGATCATCTATCTGTCCTATAGATAATAAATTCTTCTTCAGGCCCTCCACATGACGCACTTTGACAACAGTCTGAATTGTACCATCATACATTTTTAATTTGATGGTGTCGATTCCAATAAGCTTTAATGCTTGATTATTACAGTTGTACACAGATCCTTCAGAGAAAAATTCATATTGATAGAACCATTCTCTTCGAGAGGTCATATGAAAAGTAACTGCTGAATTAAGAAGCCATACATCAGTAAATCTTCTCTTTACTCCAATAGTCGTTGTCACTTCACAGACCATTGCACTTCCATTATTTGAAGTGCTTGCAGTATTTCCTTGAGGAACAGAATCTTTCTTCTTTAAATTATAACAATCCTTCTTCAAGTGCCCTTTCTTACCACAGTTGTAGCATTTGAAATTCTTCTTACTCTTGGATTTTGATTTACCGTGATTGTGGCTCCCACTTGAGCCACGTTCCATTGATCTCCCTCTCATCACCACTAAGATCTCCGCTTGTTGCGAATTTACTAGCCTGTCTTTTTTACTTTTACGTCGATTCTCTTCTTCTAAAATAGCAGCTGCAATATTGTCGAAGATTATAGTGTCTATATTGTTTGTTAAATTGATGACAAGTTGATCATATGAATTTGGTAGACTTTGAAGTAGAAGTTCCGTACATTCGTTTATCTCTATTGTATGCCCAATGATGTGAGTTGGGAAAATAGAGTATTTAAAGTATTTAAGTGCTCCGTCACCGAAGTGGATTCTGCTATGCGTAAGGTGTATAGTTTCCTCTTCAAAAAAATGATTTGGCCTCATACAATTTTATGAGGTGATCCCATATTTCCTTCGCCGTCTTCTTCTCCTCTATGCTAGATAATACTCCATCAGCTAGTGCTAGATGAAGATTAGCTACAGCATTCCCGCCCATCTTGTTCCACTTTTCATCTATAACTCCAGCTAGCCTTTCGCTAATGGCTGTCAAACAATTGTCTTTCCTCAAGATTGCCTTTATCTTCAACTTCCATAATGAGAAATTGCTCCCGTTGATTTTTTCAATTTCATATTTTGCTGTTATCGCCGCTATCACTACTGCTGTATAAATAGTGCCTTTCACAGGGTGAATAATAATCTAACTTATCTTTTGATGTGGAGAATCCACTTTTGGTTGCAACCACAGAGTATACAATAAGCAGATATACGCACCCAAGGTTGGCTCTGATACCACTTGTTCAGAAAAATTAGGACTTGGATAGAGCAAGATCATAACTTAAATGGAACTAAAAATATTGAAGATAAAATAGACACAGAGATTTTACGTGAACAATCCTTAAATTAGGGTAAAAACCACAAACAAGGTAGAAGAATATTTACTACTAAAATTTTGGAGAATTATAAGGAGAAAAACTATACCACAAAAAAAATATACAAAATATTTTTGTCTCTCTTTTTTTTTTCTCTCTTCTGTCACCTTCTCTCTCGTTTCTCTATTTTTCCTTATGATTTGCTCCTTACCTCTCCTGCCTATAAATAGGCAGGAGAGTTTGATGATAGCTAGCCACTTGGCCAGTCATCTTTGACTTTTTTATTATTTTTTTATTTTCAACTTTGATAGGTACTGAAATTGGTGCCTACCATTGTTAACAAACAATACATATAGCACTCATGGTTTTTGAAACATCATCACGAGCAATAATAACCTTGTCATTTCATGCATAGGTTGTTTATTCTCTTGACATAATTAGTTATTCCTCATAACATCTACTTCACCATCCTTATTTACTTCACAATAATCCTCCATATTAATTGGTCCAGTGTCATTTTTTACATTAAAGATGGCTCTTAAATCATTTAAGTAAGGAAACTTACACTCACAAAATAAAAAATCCCTTGACACTAATAACACACCTAACTTTAAGTCATACACTCTCTATCCCTTTTTTCCATAGGGATAACCTATAAAAACACATTTTTTACTACAACTGGCAATTTTATCCCCTTTTTGGTCTTGATTATGTAAATAAAATATCCAAACACATGCAAATGTCTAAGTAAAGATGTTTTATCATATAAAATTTCATATGGTGTCTTTTTTCATTTAAGATAATTGAAAATGTTATATTGATCAAATATCTGATAAGTAAAATACATTCCCTCCCCATAATTTTATAAAATGATTGACGTGGAATCGCAATGCATAAACTACATTGAGTATATGCCTATGCTTGCATTCTACCTATCTACTTTTTTGTGGAATTCCTTTACAAGATGTTTCATGCACAATACCAAGTTCCCAAAAATAATTGTCTAGGTATTGAAATTTTATACCATTATCATTATGTACAATTTTTACTTGTTTGTTAAACTGATGCTCTACCACACCAAATATATTATACAAATTCATTGAAACCTCCTTCTTTTCAATTAATAAATAAATTCACACTGCTTGCAAAAAATCATCAGCAATAGTTAAAAATATCTAGCTTTACAAAGAGTTGGAATTTGATATAAACCCCACAAGTCACAGTGAATTAACTTAAATACAACAATTGTTTTATTATCACTAATAGGAAAACTATCTCTTGATTGTTTTTCTCTAAGAAAAACATCATATGTGTTATTGTTTAGTTTATTATTCCTACTAATGCCAACATTAGGAGCCAGCTCTACAACCTTAGAAGATAGATATTCTAGCTGCTTATGTCATAGATTAAAAGGGCTCTCATTACTAGTTTTCATAATTGCTGGAGTAGCCATCCCTTAAAAATAATAGAGCCCCTCTCGTACCAATTAGCATCCTTGAAGTGTGGTTTTGTATAACTCAAAACATTTTAGGGAACTGAATAACACAATTTGATTCGTCAATCAATTGCAATATGGAGATCACATTTCAAGTCAAACATGGAACATAAAAAACATTAGTTAGTTTCAATTTATCACTAAGCATAACTATTCCTTCCTTTATAATAGCATTTTACTTCAATTTATCACTAAGCATAACTATTCCCTTATTCCTATTTAATACACGAAACAAAATATGTATAGCCTTACCATTACATCCTATGAGTCTTTAATCATTGCAAGTTCACTCACTTCTAGCTTATAATGCCTTAATCTTCATTTTATCTACAACTATTTTTTAATTTTTTATTAAGATGTAAGGATTTTATTTACAACTATTTTTTATTAGGATATATGGACTATCTCTATAATTACCAAAGATCAAATAAAAAGATGTGTTATATCCTAGTCTGCCAATATATGTAAGTGTTATCTTTAGAAAAATGGGTTCTACCTGTACATTGCTTATTTTTGCTAAAAAGAAAATAGTATTATGTCATAATAATCCTTACTTAAAATTTTATTGAAAATCTATATGAAATAAGGCCCATTATGATGCCAATTGTTAGCTTTTAAATGGCATATGAGAGAGGTGAATTATGTGATTTCACTTTTTGCCCTACTTTTGAACTAATGATTGAATTTCTAATTGTAATGACTAATTATAGAAACTATATATAAAAAAAATCATAAAATAAGCACAATAATAACAAAAGAAAGTAGGAAAACATAAACAAATCTCAATTGTAGTAGTTTGACCAAACAACTCATTAGCTACGTCCACTACTCAGGCTCTAGTTAGGAATTAACTATCATCGTCCTTCAATAGGTAAAGAAAAACCCTTCATACATTATCTTCTTTTCCATGGGTAAAGAATAACCCTCTAAAAATTTTGGTCAAGGTTAAAATGAACCATCATAATGTGCATCCCAAATAATTTCTATTAAGGCCAAATTAATCAAATTATTAACAAATTAAACAAATGAAGCACACTTTTTCTTTAACAATTTTAAACTAACATATCGGTAAGTATACCAATGACAAGTAATATAGTGAAATATTTAACATTTGAATTATCATTTCCATTAGGAATCCTAAATTGTATGTACCAAGTCAGTTAGTTCACAATTATCTAGAGAAGCTAATTCTAATGGAATTACCAATTAAAATTACCAAATTAACTTTAAAATGTCAAGTTATGAAAAGATGATCAAGTTTGGGTTTAAGGATTGCCTAATGGATTAATTGGTTAAGGAATTGGTTTTCAATGATCTAAATGGATTAATTAAGGATTGAGAGGCTTGTCCTAAGGTCACTTCACTAAATCAAAGCAATGCTATAGTTAAGACACTGCTTTTTCTGTAATGACCTAAGTTGAAGTTAGGTTATTCATCAATCTTAAGCATTAGGCTTGAAGTTTGAGAAGCTTACTTTAAAAAATTCATATTATAACCCTCAAGATAAATCAAGGTTTGATCATTCAATTTTAATGAATTGTCTAATAAATTAGGTAGATTTCTCATATTCTAAGTTGTTTCTTAACTTTATTCTACATGTTTAGGTTAGAATAAGCATTAATCTCTTCATTTAAATAAAAGACAACCTTCAATCAAGCATGGAATCATGTTCAAAACATATTTAGATCATTTATTAGCCATTTCCCAACCAAAACTTAAGTCAGACACTCATTTGAATCAAGAATCAAAGCATATTCATCATATTTATCATATCCTTGAATAAATAAGAACAAAGAGTGAATTTTTGGATGAAAATAGGTTTAGAATGCACCATAAAAGGCTACAAATACGTTTATAGATCTAAATTATATGTCTAAGCTTTTACAATCCTCAAATATAAGAGTAAATTTGCAAAAAATATATTAAAAAAGATTAAAACAAACACACAAGAAATAAGCACTAAAACTAGAGTGGATCTGAAAATATGCTCTAAAACATGTTTTTTTTTTAATGTCTTCTCCCTTGTTGTTGGCTTCAGAACTTCAATAAATATGTCAGGAGCAAGTTAGATGCAAGTTGCACAAGTTGCAGCTAATGAAAGGACGGGATTCAGCTAAAAATATTGTGACAAGTACTTAAATGGCACTTGAAATGGACCTAAACGATACCGTTTAACACTCATCATTTAGGTCATAAAAAAGAACTTAAACACCGGTCTTCCTAGTACCCTCGCTTTACTCTTTTTTTTTCTACAATCTTCATATTTTTCTTGATTTTTACTTCAGTTGAGGTGTAATATGCAAATTAAACAATCTAAAACATAAATCAGTTTCCCTAATTATAACAATTGCAACATATAACTCAAAACATCTATCTATTAATCACACTAATGAACAAAGGGATCAATTTTATATTATGCAATACGAGTATAGTCTCTTTAGCTGTTCAAGGCTTTTAACAACTCTTTAATATGAGCAATTTAATTCCCATAACCCATAGGTGTTTTATTTATATTAAAAACAACTTAGAATAGTCGTTAAAAGTCAAAAAATTAACCATTATAATGATTATTAATATACTATCTTCGATCATTGGTTAATAGGAATGAGTTTTATCATATTTTTTTATGTAAATTTACTTAATTTCATTCCTATTTTTCATTAAAAAATGCTTAATTTATGTTATATTATGCTTAATCAACATATTACCCCCTTTTAAATGAATTATGAATTAATCCTTAGAGTCAGCAATAAAAACATGTTATAAAAAAAGAGTAGAGCTTTCCATTAGATGGAGGAGCGTTTTTACTGGAGACTTTCCTTGGAGAAATGGCAACAAAAATCGGTTTAAAAAGGCAGGAGGCATTGAAGACAAAAAGCTTTCTTAGATGGGAGGACATGTGACTTATTCTTTTAAGTCATAAGCAAAAAACATTTATAAAAGCTTGGTATGAGAGGAGTAAAACGTTTTAAAGGGAGATAAGGCTTTTAATGATGGGAAGACACGTGGCTAGCTCTTGTAAAAGAGCAACAAAGAAAAGTTTTAAGCTTGGCAAAAAGGAAAGCTTTCTAAGAGGAGCTAAAAACGTTATTAAAGGAGAACAATACAAAAACTTTAAAAGCTTCGCAATGAGGACGAGCTCTTCTTGGGAGAGCACATGTCTTCATACTTTAAGACTTAAAAAGAAAAGCTTTAAAAGCTTTCCAGGAGATACAAAAACGTGTTTAAAGAGGAGGAAAGCTTTCCTTAGAGAAGGCATATGCAACCCTAGAGGAGGATAAGACAAAAGCTTTTAAAAGCTTTGGATGAGATGACAACATTTGGAGATTTCCATATATAAGCTTGGCAACAAAAAAATTGAAGAGGGAGAGCCTTCCTAAGCAAGTGACGACTAGAGCAAAAAAAAAAAAAAACATTAAGAAGAGAGGAGCTCTCCATTAAAGTGATGCAATAGGAGCATTTTATTTGGAGTTTTAAATATAGTCCTCTCCACATCCTGGGGGGTAAATGGTCTACATAAATCTTAAGAGTCCTCTACTGAGATTTGCTTATTAATAAAACTTCTTAGTATAGAGATAGAAGAATTGGTGATATTAGGAGAGCCCAGTGAGTTTTTAAAATATAACTAAGTTTCTTCACTAATTTCCTCTTTGGAGTTGGCATGTTTTCCATTTTATTTTAATAAGGACACAATAGAATTCATGTTTTTGTGAGCCTTTAGAATCTTAGGAAAGAAGTTGGCGTAGAGGTTTTTTTTTTAGTCTTCTGTAACTCAGTCTTAGATATAGAGGATTCTAGATTGATGTCCTTAGTTAATTTTCTATTGAGCAATTTGAGTTTATGCTTGATGGCTTCCAGCTATTTCATACATACATACTCCTAGGACCCTTTTATTGGTAAATCTGACCCTGGTTCAACTGCTTTATTAAAACCTTCCACGTCTATTAGAAAGTTACTAAATATAAAAGGATGATGAACTTGTTTGCCTTCTATCAAATTATGAATGTTAAGTAGTGTATGGTATGAGAAAAGAGGCTCTGCGAATGTGGATTTTCTTTTAGGGAATTGTGATAGCCATTTTCCATTAACTAGAGCTCTATTTAGCTTCTTCCGAATGAATGCGGTAGAGTTTTGCTTATTGCTCCTGTACAATAATTGCCTTCAAATTTAATATCAGTAAGCTCCAATCTTTCCATACAATATTTGAGATTATGTCTCATTGATCATATAAATGGTGCTTACAAAATTGTAGCTTTACTAATAGGCCTTTTTTGCATGCAAATATCTTAAATAAAATTTGCATTGCAACTCAATGTCTTCAACTTGCTAGTGTATACAAAGGGGAAGCATAAAAGTACTTCTAGTGAAAAGGTAGAAGCTAATACAGATGCCAAGTACCTTGGTGGGCTTGGTATGGCTAGGCAGAGGCAAGCTATCACGGATGGGTTGAGGGATAACATTTTGAACTTGTCTCACTAGGTAAAGGGCACCTCAACTGAGGAGGTTATGGATTTAATAATGATCACCCAATACTTTGACACGATCAAAGATCTCGACAAATATATTATTTTTTGGCTATTTTATTTTGAATATGTTAAAGATTGAATTCTATCAATCTATATTTTGGTATTTTGGATATGGTATAAATTAATGAATATATGACTACTTTTGATACTTTATTTTATTGTCTTTATAATCAATATTAATGTATATATGATTGTTGTCTACCAAATGAAAGGAGCTTATTTTTACATTAACTTGTCATTGCTAAAGAAAAGATACATTGTTACTTTTGTTATTAAATGACATTACCTAAAAATAATTAATTCGTTGCCTTATAAAGATTCAAACTGTTGCTGTATTTATTTATCATTATTGCCATATATTGAAACTATTATGTTGCCTTAGGCAAAATTTAAGGTAAAGTTTTTTATTTTGTTACCTAATCAAAAAATTGTGTTGCTTTATATCTATACCAGCAGTACTTTATTTAACGACGCCATTTCTGTTGCCTTAATGAAAAGGCAATGAAATTGCACTTTTACCTTTTGCTTGTTGCCTAAAGCTTCTTTTATTGTAGTGTGAGCATCTATTGCTTTATAGGACACTTTAGGCCCCTTACATTCTATGCTAATACAATCATAGATTAGGAGACCAAACTTTAGCTTTAGCCCTATTACTTCTAGACTTTTAATTAGTAATTGCTATGTACTCATGCAACTCTTGAACATTCTTTTGAGAAATTATATCATTATTGTCTTCTACACTTCCTAATTCCTCATATATAGATGGATTTTGTTGTTCAGTATAAATCATTTTAGAGCTAGATCCTACTCCTGATGTTCTTCAGTCTCCTAAACTATCCTTAATGGGCATGTTGACTCTCTATTTCCATTTGCATACACAGCTTTAATCTCGCAGATATTAATCTATCTCTCTACTATGCATAGATCTCTTTCATATGCTTGTACTAGTATGCTAGGATTAGCACCAACTTAAGTTCTTGCCTTTTGTTTAGGTGTGTCTAGGCCATCCCTAGCTATTAGTTTAGAATCATTAGGCTAAGATTGTATAGGCAAGCGCATTAGTTCATCATAAGTCCCTCTTTCAAACCGTTTACCTGTCTCCGTCCATTGTTATTTTTGGTGAATCACTGGTAGCCATTAATAAGATATGCGAATGGAGTCCTTATAAAATTTGTCATCCTTACCCAATCTCATCGACGATATATTATCCAGAAGGGGTTTCCCATATTCCACATTAACACATAGCCTTGTATAACCAATTCTTATATGTAGAGCTGTGTTCTCATCCATGCATATAAGTTTGCCAATGTAACTGGCCAAATGATTTAGGTCTAGAGTATACAGTATTCTAGTGGTACATTATGGAAATTAATCCAAATTAGTATTTTATCATGTCTTATTTTATCTAAGTATTGATGTGATTGATTTATTTGTAGTGAGAAGCAACCAAATGATCCAACTATTTAAAAAAATGATTTAAGCTTGTTATATATTGTTATTTTGTCTTCAAGGTAGTAGTATATGTATAGATTATTTCATATTTAAAAACAAGGTAGAAAGGTCAATTTGAAATTAAATATTTGCATCTACATTTAAATCAAATTCTAATATGTTAGAACATTAAAACTGAAGCTTAATATTTTAAAAACATTTAAATTAAATAGTAACGTTCTAAAATGCTCAAATTGACCCTTAGAACTCTAAGAGTTTAAGGTTTGATTTGAACACTTTTAAAACATAAAAATTTAACTTAAATGCTTTTAAAATATAGGTTTTAATTTTAACATTTAAAAAACTTTAAAATTTAAATTAAACACTATAAATATTAGTATCTAACTTAAATTTAAATGTAAAGGTTCAAGTTCAAGTTGACTTTTCTACTTGAAAACAACAGTCATGCATGTTTTACGATTATTGGATTGTTTATGGGTTTAAGGAAATGAACTTATATAAAGGATTATTTAAAGTCTTTGTAAGGAAATTGTCCTTGATAAATAGCTTTTTAGCTCTTTTTGGTACTTAGAGATTAAAGAAGGGATAAAAGATTTTCCATTTTTGCGGATATTTAGAATCCTATAAATGAGAATTTAGCAACTTGAGTGTTAAATTTTCTTTACCTTCAAACTCCACTCATCAGCTATATCCTTACGTAGTCTTCTCTTTTTGTGTCTCACCAGTGCTCGATTGGATTTTGTTACTGTAGCATTTCATGTTTATTTTGCTAAATTTAAGATTTTTCATCTTAGTCATGACTTTAAGCTGAAAAATGAAAAGCATCCATGACGAGGCATACCTTGAAATGATTTCCAGAAGGCTAACAAAATTCTAATATATCATCTTGGAGCAAACCAAAACACTACCATAAACCTCGATATCAAGGTTTAATCAATTGGAAGCTGGGCATTAATGGGTCACATATTCCAAAAATAATATTGAAAAATGTACGTGTCCAATCAATAATCT
Organism: Pinacopodium congolense; assembly: GCA_028565735.1. Taxonomy (NCBI): domain Eukaryota; kingdom Viridiplantae; phylum Streptophyta; class Magnoliopsida; order Malpighiales; family Erythroxylaceae; genus Pinacopodium; species Pinacopodium congolense. The sequence goes on from JAOXYD010201956.1 coordinate 12,162, forward strand.
TGAATAAGGGTAATTTCAAATAGCAAACCGGAAGTGAACCATAAGAATTACCAAATTGACATTATTGTGAATGATGGATGGGTCTTTGAACTAGCTAATGAAGAGAACTTCCTCATAGCAAACTTGAAATGATGACCTGAAAAAACCTTAAGACATCCCAAGAAAAGAAGTCATGTCAAGATCATGGGGTAATTTGATTGACATGATTTTTATAATAAACATCTTTGGTAGAATCTCAAATTAATAATTAAATTATTAAATTACAATAGAATATCAAATAAAATAAAATATTTTGATTTTTTTGAAAAATTAAAAAATATAATATTAAGATGAAAATATTAGGAAAAAATTATACAAACAAACATGGAAGCTTTTAGAGCCATAAAGTCAAATACAAAGACAAGATAGAGGACACATGTTCGTCTAATAGAGCATCAGTGCATATCAATCTCCACTTCCAATAGAAATGAACCTTAGTTTCTATCTAACCATTTCGGAATCATTTTCGACAACTTTGATCTTGCCAATGAGATAAGGTTGAAAGACTGGCGATCGAGTTTACTAGGTACGCTTCCTTGGCTTATATGATCTTGTAGATATTGTAGCTAGAGATCTAATCATTGAATACTTGTATCTTGCCCATCAAAACATAGCGAAAGAAACAAAGATCATTTACAACTAAGTACGCCCCTCATTATCTAGCTTCATAGGTTGAGTGAAGGCCTTAGCTTGAACTCTTTTTCCATTGAATTTTAACTTCCTACCCCAGATCAATTGGAGGGTCTGATTGGGAAAAACACGATTATAGAATGGAAGATCAAGTGCTTTGGTTGTTATTGCTCCCAATGATCTTGTTAAATCTTGTTGTTTTAGGTCTTGGCACTAAGAGAGGAAAGACTATAGGAGGCTATCTGGTTCAAGTTAGATGAGGTATTAAGAGGTAAGTTCCATTGTATAATTTATACTGTAGATTTTCATGTTGATGCCAAAAAATGACCAGAACTAGAGTAGCTACTACCTACATACTGTGGAGCTCATCTCTGTTCCTTTAACTAATGTAGAATAGGATTAGTAGATTCCTTAGGGTTTAAGCCTTTTGCTAGGAACATGGTTACCGGGCCATTTCCTAATCACTGAGTTAGCCTCCATCTTTCCCTCATGGAGCTATCACATAACTCAAATGATTTGCTTACCATAACTTGCTCCCTTATCCAATTAATGAGTTCCTCAATAACTTGTTCTTTAGAATTCTCCTTTCTTTGAAACATCTTTCATTCCTTTCCTTTCAGATTTTATACATAGTTGAGCTAAATGTAATAAACCAAATTCCTTTATTTCCCACTGAAGTAGCTCTAGTCATAGCAAGATTTGTCAAGACGTCTTCATAGTGTGCGCCTGCATCTACCCTTAGGCAAATGGTAGAAATCCTGTTCCACACATATATACTATAGGAAAAATTGAAAAACAGGTGATCTATGGTCTCAGTATTAGCTTTACATAAACAACATCTTGAAGGAATTCTAAGGAACTTTAACTTATCTACAGTACTTAACTTTTTATCAACTAGTAGCCACATGAAAAAGGAAACCTTAGGTAGTATATTCTTGTTCCATACCACATTGTACCAACTTTGAACTTGCTCCTTTATTCTAAATAGATCTTTACACAATTGGTTAATGAATATCATAGATTGGTATCTTATCCATTTATAACTATTCTCCCTATTGGAACCTGATCTATAACTAGATAGGTTTTGGTCAAATAACTGAGGATAATTACCCCAATTATTTTCAATGATCCTCACCTTAACTTTTGAATTGGTAGAGTAGGTTCCAATAAGTTAAGAGAAGTGTAGGGTATTGAAAATAGATTTTAAATAACTTCAATAGTCATAAAACAGAGAAGCTAGTTCTCTATTGTGAATCATACATTTGATGTTATCCCTTAGCTTTAGTAATTGTTTCTAGAAATAAGATGTTAAAGTAGGTACCCTGTCAACTTTGTAGATACTTCTATTGTGTAGATAGTTGGCATTAATCCATTTAGACTAAATAGATTCCTTGTTGGTGATTAGCCTCTAAAGTCTTTTTTAGTAAATCCTCATTGGTAAGGTTAATGGAAGTTACCCCTAAACCTCCTTCTTCTTTTGGCTTACAATTCTCAGTCCACTTGACTTTAACTTGAAATCTTGTACATTGATTCCCTATCCATAAGAAGCTTTTCATTATATTTTCAATCCTTTTAATGATCCCTTTAGGTAAGAACAAGTGAGAATATTAGTAGATATGCATATAATTTAGCACTAATTTAATTAACTACAACCTTCCAGTATAGGATAGTGCACGATTACTCTAATGATTGATCCATTTGTGAACTTTCCCTATTAATTATGTGTATTCAATAGCAAATAGTCATTTGGGGTCAATTGGTAGCCTTAGGTAGATGAAAGAAGTAGTCTTAATCTGTATACCAACCACTATAGATCGCCAACTAGGCAGTAGCCAAGAGAATAAAGAAACTTTTATTTGTATTCAACCCCAATCTAGATAGAAACTTGAAAATTCTTAAGGTAGTTAAAAAATTCTTGATAGAGTCATCATGTGCTTTGAAAAAAAGCATGAGATTATCTGCAAAAAAAGAGATGAACAGCTTCAATCTCTTACATTTGTTGTGATATCGAAAACTAGAATCTTATCTTATATTGAACTTCATTAGCCTATGTCAGGCTTCTATATAGAGAATAAATAGTTAGGGGAAATTAAGTCCCCTTATCTCAGTCCTTTCCCCTCTTTTATTAGTTGAGTTGGCTATTTATTAATTATTATTTGAAATGATGTAGTAGATATACATTGCCAAATCCAGTTCATAAACTTATTTGGGAAAATCAAATGCCTCCAATAGATGTATAATAAACTTCTAACTAATAGTGTCATAAGTTTTGTGTAAGTCAACCTTGATAGCATAGTTTTTATAGTTGTAACTAGTTAGAAGTTCTTGAACTAATAGTACATTGTCTCTCAAAAGTCTACCTTGTAAGACTGTTGCATGAGTATTATTAACCAAACTACAAAGGATTCCTTTCATCCTAGTTACCAACATTTTAGAAATAATTTTGTTTAAGATGTTACAACAACCAATAGGCCTAAAGTCAACTATAGATTGAGGATTAACTGTCTTAGGAATTAGGCTAATAAAGGTCTTATTTATACTTTTCAATAGTTAATCCTTTTTTAAAAAATCTAAAACCACCTTCATTGGTCTACCATTGGTTAAGTCACCTAGCTAGCTTTATTAGGAAACCAATATATATGGACTAGGATACTGCACTAAGAAGAATGACTGGCTATGCTAAGATGTGTGTCAATGCTAAATATGGAAGGAAGCTGCTTGATTCTATACCTATAATAAGATTAGGGGAGAATGATGAACTCTTTGAGGATGAAATCCGAGTCTCTTACCAATAGAAACATGCCATTTTCCAAATGAAGAAATGACAAGAGATAGGCAGAATGTTTGAAAGAGGAGATTACCAAGAATTAATGGGTATACAGAGCAACAGACCAGAAATAATAATACAAATACTACACTAAAGCAGGGATAAATAAAAGTACATAATAATAGAGACTAGGAGGACTCAAATAATCATCAAACAGAACACCACCAAACCATAGGAGTGGAAGATAGTTTAATCTAAGATGGAGTAGTTAAAAGCTCGTCTAATAAAACAAGGAATATAGTAGGGAATGACCAAATTGTGGCTGATAATTTTTTGAATAAAATTTAGGTGACTGCATTAGAGGGAAACAATGACTCAAATAGTACATAGTAGTAGTGCATTGTAGCTTGGAAAGGAAAAAGTGTTCAAAGTAGGTTCTTTAGCAGGCCAAAAGAGTCTTGCAACTCAAACACTCAATACAGCACGATGGACTCTAACGAAATGAATTGTCATGCAGATATGAAGGAAGAAGACAAATTCAAAGCCATAAAGAATAGGAAAACTAGAAGAATAAGAGGAAAGGAGCCAAAAACTGGTTCTTTCTAACAAATATCTATCCTAGCCTAGAATATTAAGGGCCTTAATTGCCCCAAAAAGCAACATTTGCTTGAAGAGGTTGTCAATAATACTAAGTCAGCTTTGTTAGGACTATTGGAAATAAAAGTCTCTAAGGAAAAATGTAAAGGGTTCAAGATCGTAGGCAAGCAATGGCAAATACTCTCTAATCATCAATTTCATTATTATGGGAGAATAATAGTAGCTATTAATACTAAGGAAGTGCAAGAAATAGTGATATAGACTAGTGATCAAGCAATACACCTAAAAGTCTTTGGACTTCAAGACAATATCAATTTCGCAGTATTGTTTATCCATGCATCAAACTTTAAGTTCCAATGGAACCATCTCTAGTTTGTCTTGGGGAGCTTACATAATTCTATTTAAAGACCCTTGACTGATTTTAGGTGATTTAATAGCATATTATACAATTCTGAACCTGAAGGAGAAATTAATAAGAAACACATCCAATATGATCATAAGGACTGTTTGGAGAAGCTGGAATTAACTAACCTTAAATTTGAGGGTAATTTCTTCACTTGGAACAATAAGCAAAGCTCTAATACTTATATGAGGAAGAAGCTAAATAGGGCTTTAGTAAATGGGGAATGGCTTAGACATTTTACCAAAAGTAAAGCAACATTCATGGAACCTATGTTCTCAGATAATTCTCTTTTTTTGTGTGTAGAATTTGGTAGCAACTAAATGGATAAAACACCACCCATTTTGATTCAATAATTTTCTTGTAGAAGTGGAGGGGCTTCAGGAAGTTATCTCTAGGGGGCTAAATACTCATATTCAAGGATGTAAGGAATTGTTAAAGCTTTAATTCCATATAAATATCAATTTAAAGGTTTTATGATTGAACTGGTGTTAAATGATTGCTTTTTTTTCATATTGATAACTTAAAAGATGACGACTCAAATTAAAAATATAATAGATTTATAAATATTAAAGTGTTTAATTTATAAATTATTATATAATTTGTTTAATATGTATTCAAATGATAATTAAGGTATAATAAAAAAGTTTGAACTTATTATTTTCTCTTTTTAAAATGTCATTTTTTATAAATTATTACTAATATTATTTAAATTAAATAAATAATATCCTATAAAATAGTTTAAACTTATAATTTTACTTATATTGCTATTTAATGGAATATGTATATTCATAAGTTTTAAATGATTAGATTTTATTTCAATGATAAATAAAAGATTTAATTTAATCTTTATTTGAAAAAGATAAATAAATGATTTAAACTATTTTAATTTAATAGTACATATTACATTATGTTAATTGATTATTTTCATTTATATAAAAATAAGTAGTCAATTTTTTTCTCGATTGTTTATACCGAAAATTACAGATAAACCCTTCTTCTGACACCTGTCTAGCAATGTCCTGGTCTTTTGCCCCTTTTAGGCCCTTTCTTATTGCTGCTTTGCCTTCTGCTCTCTATGGCTTTTGTTTGGTGTTTCCTTCCTTAACTTCCTTGACTTTTTATTCTATTTGTTCTCTATCATTCTTTCTGTTCCTTTCTTGACCTTTTAGTTTGTTCTGTCTTGGTTTCTTCTCTTCTTGTGATTCTCTGCTTTTGTTCTACTTCCTCTGTCATTCCTTTTTGTCCCTGATTCTCCTTTGGTTTTTATTTTTTGGGGGCTCTTCCTAGGCTACTATGCTTTTCTCTCCTTATTTTTTCTTGTTCTGTTGGCTTTTTTATTTTTACTATGATAGGTTCTACTCTGTTGGAGGACTTCCCTCCTCTTTTTTCACCTTTGATCAACAGCTTTGCTAAGCCCTTTACCATCCCTTACCTACCCCCTTTGACCCCTCTATGCCTCTTCCTTTCATCATTCCCTCTTCTTGCTCCCCTATGGTTCCTGCTGTTGGCCCATCTTCTCTTCTTTCCCCCTTTCCTATAGTATTCTTGTTCCTGCTCTCTGTGAGGGTCTCCTTTTCTTCTTATTAGCTATTCCATTGCTCATATTTCGTCCCCTCTAGGCTACTCCTCCCTTCTCACTATTCTTGATGTCTCTTCTCCCCCTTCTCTCCATTGTTCGCTAGGTCCTACCTCTCACTCTACTCAGTCTGTTTCTCCTCCTATTAGGAAGACTTGAAGCCAGGTGTTGGGAGATGTTGGACCTTGCGATAAGATTTTCTTCTGCCCTTTTGCTTCTATTAATGGTAGACAAATTGTTACCCCTTCCATTCATGTCCTCAAATATGGCGATTCTTATTAGGAATCCAATTTAGTTGGCTTCTTCATGAGCTAATGCTTTCCTTTTTTGGTGGTCCATTGTTGGGCGACGTAGACTTGGAAGAATTGTGGGATTAATGAGGTTCTGCTGTATGAAGAGACCTCTTCTTGTTCAAATTTGAGTCCTCCTCTCATTCCTTGAAGATGGTGGAAACTGGTCCTTAGCATATTAACAATAGGCCTTTATTCCTTCAATCCTGGAAACCTAGAATCAACTTCAATGAAATTAAATGCAAGTAAATTCTATTATGGATAAATATTCACAAATTTTCTCTTGAGTTTTGGTTTATGGAGGGCTTAAGCCTCCTTGTTAGTTTTATAGTTGCCCCTATTTATAGGTTATAGCTTCTATAAAGCATGTGTCGTATGTTCGATATATGTACTATTTGATTAACAAAAACTTCTTCCTGAGAGAGTTCCTTTACTAAGGTTCAAGGATAGAGGGAAGTTTTTTTAGGATGTTGTGGGTATTTCCTATACTTGACATCTTGAAACCAGTCAGGAGAAGAAGATTTGCCAGCCTACAGGGAGGATGTTCCACACTAGTGAGTAGTTTGAGCTATTACAAAAGGCTTATAAGGAGTCTGACACCCCTACAATGTTAAATACACAAGCTGTAATTATTAGAGACCTTAATATTAGGACTTTTAATGATTTTAAATGATTGGCTACTGAGGGAGGTGCAGTGGTATTACTAGGGGAGAGTCAAAAGGGGCATAGTGATGTAGGCTAAGGTGTGGTGGCTCAAAGGGTAGGGTAGCAACTTCCTTTAGTTGAAATTGGTGTGCAACATACTAGAGATAAGGTGGGTTCCTCGAGGGTGATTTAGCCTATAGAATAAGAAGGGATGGTTCCCCTACCTGTCGGAGGCTAGCAAGAACTGTAGATTATTACTTAAAAGGTCCCCCTTGCTCTACTTCTTGAGGAACATTGATCTGATCAACCTAATGATGCTCACTTGGGACTACTAGTCAGAATTCTAGAGATAGAAGGAAGTTTGATAAGAGGAGAAGGAACACTAATTCAGGAGGAAGTCTAATAAAAGGAGGAGGAACACTAATTCTTCTACTTGTTAATGTCTATCATCTCTTAGAATGTGAGAGGACTTAACTACCTTATCAAACAGTAGTCAGTGCTAGATTTTATTAAGTTTAGGAAACCTTGTATGGTTGAATACTAGAAATAAAACTTGTAGATAATAAATGCTATCAACCCTACTTTTTGTTGAAAAATTGGTAGGTTATCACTAATCACCACCACCATTACTATGTTAGAATTATTATTGGGTTTGACCAGTCCTCTCTCCAGGTCACTCATCTATTAAGTACTGACCAATTAGTTCACTCACTAGTCTTGCGAAAAGGATGCAACATGAGGTTTTATGTGACCTTTGTTTATGCACACAACTTGGCTTTTCAAAGAAAGGCTCTTTGGCAAAACCTTTTAGCCATTGAGTCTTCTAGCAATCTCCCCTGGTTATTACTTAATGATTTCAATATCATCGTGTATCTATCTAAAGCAAGAGGGAATGTTGATATGTGGAGATTTACTCCTAATTTTAGAGATTGTATTAGTAAACTAGCAGTGATAGACCTTAAAGTACAGGAAAACTACTTCACCTAATCAAATAAGCAGAAAGGGAACCTTTTTATCAAATAGTAGTTGGATAAGGCCCTAGTGAATAATGGTTGGCTATAGGAATTCCTAAAGAGTTTGCTTAATATACCTAATCCTCTAACTTCTTTTGTGAAAAGGATCTATCCTTTTAGGCTCAACAATTATTTAGTAAGCCAGGCTAGGTTTGAGGAAGTAGTGGGTAAAGGGCTAGCATTTTCGGTTTAAGGATTTAACCAGTATAGGTGTATGTGGAAATTGGGGAAGGTGAAAGAGGAGCTTAGACTACCCAATAGGAGGGATTTTTCTGACACTGGCCGGGTAGATACTAAAGCTAGGAATGGCCTAGATAAAATTTAGTAAGAACTACAATTATCACCTGGGTCTGGTTAGCTTCGTATAGTCAAGAATGCTGTCGTGCTAAAATATAACCAAACCTTGGATGTTCATTATTTCTTACTTAAACAAAGGGCTAAGATTGAGAGGCTAAAGAAAGGGGAAAGGAATACTAGATTTTATCACAATTCTATTATGACTAGAAGGAATTGCAATAAGATCACTTCCCTTATAAGGAATGATGGTTCAGTTACTTGTAACCAGAAGGAATTATGTGAGGAAGCAATATGCTACTTTAAGGGGATTTATATCGATCATAGCTCTAATTCTCGAGCAGCTCGTAATCTCTCACCTCTCATATTGACTCAGGTTTCCATGCAAGAAAGGGACTTCCTGACCAGACCTTTTACTAAAATGGAGATTAAACGTGCTTTATGCAAGCTTAAACCACAAAAGCTCCTAGTCTAAATGGGTTAAATGCTCTTTTTTTTTTAATAGAAATCTTAGCAAGTAACTAAGCAGGTGGTAGTGGAGGCTGTTTTGGACTTTTTTTGCTTATGTGAAACTTTTGAAGGAAATAAAAAAAACCTTTGTATGTTTAGTTCCTAAAGTTGCATCTCTAACTTCCTTAAAGGAATTTAGACCTATTTCTCATTGTAATACTATTTATAAGCTGATTTCAAAGCTTCTTGTTGACAGACTCAAGGGTGTCCTGAAAAGGTTTATTGACCCTTCTCAAGGTACTTTTATCAAAGGAGGAAATATAGGAGATAATGTGTTGGTTGCTAAGGAGCTTTTTATATCATATGGAAGGAAGAATTCTAGCAAAGATTGTACTATTAAAATTGATTTTAACAAGACTTATGATTCAGTCAAGTGGAGCTTTATCCTTGACACTCTCAGGGCTTTTGGTTTCCCTTCCTAATTTGTCTTATGGATTGAGCAATGTATCTCTACGATTTCCTATTGCATTCTTATTAATGGTGAACCTATGAAGGTTATTAAGAGTTATAGGGGCTTGAGGCAAAGTGGTCCACTTTCACCTTACTTATTCTCCATTGCTATGGAGATGATAACTCGGTTGATCAACCATTCACTCTCAAGATAGAAAATTCAGGTTTCACTTTAAATACGAAAAGCTAGAAATTAGCAGTCTCTCCTTTGTGAACGACTTACTGCTGTTTTTGTAGGCTGACCCTAATTCCCTAATGGTATGTTTGGTTTAAAGACTAGAATAGATAAGGAATGGAATAGTTATTCTTAGAAATAGAATAGAAGAGGAATATAATGGAATATGTATTACTTTATTTGGTTTACTATCAAAGAATTTCTATGCCAGTGTTTGGTTTGAAAATATATACTTGAAATGACAAAGGAATAACAAACAAAAAGACTAAAATATCCTTACCTTTATTATTATTATTAATTTTATTAATTTAGTA
>JAOXYD010201969.1:0-21858 GCA_028565735.1 Pinacopodium congolense
CTTTGCATTTATTTTAACATTTGCACTAACATTCCATATTAGGTTGAATATTGGTTTAGTGATTGCATTTAGTTTTCAAATTGAATTAAGTTGATAGTTTTAAGTTTGTAAAAAGTTTTTAATACCCAATTCACCCCCCTCTTGAGTGCCATAGGACTTACAATTAGATCATGTAAGACTTCTAACATTGGAAAGTATTAGAAATGTATGTCGTATGGGATATTGTAATAATATAATCACACATATTCAATAACTTTACCAACATTATTCAAAATTGGAGTAGGAAAAACAATAATAGTACCTAAACGATGTAGAATGTACCATGTCTCATTTTTTGATATTAATCTTTCTAAATATTATGCTAATTTGTAATAGAGAAATTTAATTTCTCTTATTATATGTTAAATAACGTTGGATTAATTATTTATAGGATTAAAAATATATATCCCTCTATGTTTAAAAATCCCTGTGTATCTAAAGATACATGAATGTGTCAAAAGATATAAAATTAAGTTTAAAATATAAATATGCTCAATAAAATATCATACGCTTAAGTTTAACACAAAATTTTAATACTTTCACTTATATTATAACAATGCAAAATAACATATATATGATTAAGAAGTAAATAATTATCATCATTAAACATAATGTAATCATAATATATGAGAATAATATTGTATTTGAAGCAAATATACAATCATATCTAAATAATAATGTCAAAGGACCTCAAAATACCTACAATATAAACATGTCTATAAAAGACAATACATAAAAGTCCTTTATTTAGAGGATTAACCAACATATAGTCAATTTAAGCATGTTCTAATGTAATGTCACCATTATGTACAATTTCTTTTATTATCAAACATTTTATCTTCCAGATGCTTAGAGTTAATGGCATTATACCACTGTTACTTAATATTGACGTGTAAAGATTCATAACCAAATAGGTCCTAGCAACTAAATCAACCAAAAATATGTCATAAATCAAATTTCTCAATCAAAATGTTTTTTTAGAAAAACTCAACTAAATTTCTGTAAAACAGTCTTATAATATGAAACAAACTTAGCGTGCATAGCAAGTAACAATTGATTGCTCTACACTTTTTAATGAAATAAAACCATTTGTCAATATAAAAATGTAACCTAATATAGATTTCTTATCACTTGGAAATATATCAAAGTCATAATTTTTATATTCAATCAGATACAATTTAGTAACTTTCTAACATGTTAACATATAATTCTTTTTTCCTTTACAAGATCCTAAAATTCGTCGAACTGTATTTCTAGTGATCTATACTTGGGTTATATAGATATCCACTTAACAGTTTAACAATAAATGTAATTTTCATTATAGTACACACTTGAACATATATCAAACTAATAAAATGAATTAGAATAAGAAACATTCTTTAGAGACTTTCTTTCAATTTCATTCTTTATAAATTATGTTAAAAATATCTCTCTGTGTAAGAGATGATATCACAAAGTTTACAATTTTCTATATTAAACCTTTACAACACACATTCAATACATACCCTATGAGAGAAACATAATAAGTTTCCAAATTTCTCCTTATGAGTTTGAATTTCCAAGATGAAAGATATTTTACCCAGATCTTATATGTAAAAAATTCTTGGACAATAATTGCTTATCCTCATATAGCATGTCCAAGTCATTTAATGTGAAAAACATATTATTTACATATAGAAGTAGAAAAATGACCTTACTTCTCTTAACCTTGTAGTATAAATGTCTTTCAACGTTATTTTTTATGAAGTGAAAGGAGCTGATTATCTCACGAAAATTTTGTGTACCACTTATTAAGAATTTGTTTTAATTTGTCTATGTATTTCTCAACTTAAAAACCATAAGACTTTTATAACCATCTTAAAACCCTTTAGATTATACCATATAAACCTCTTTATAAATATTTCCATTAAGGAAGGAAGTTTTAACAATATTTCATATAGCTCTTTATTATAATGATCTACTATTATTAGGATCTCTTTGAATTCATCTTTCAAAATATAAGAGAGGAAGTGATATTAAAGTTTATACCATCTTTCTAACTAAAACCATTTGATAATCAATATTGTTTTAAACTACTTAACCCTACCTTAAGCGTTCTTTTTTATCTTATAAACTCTTTTATAGTTAATCAATTTATAATTTTAAGTTAAATTAATAAGTCATATATTTGATTATACTTCATCAACTACATTCCATCTCTCATTACATCCCAACAAAAATTTGTATAAAGATTTAAAAAAGGCATATGAAAAGTAATAAGATCAACATGTCCACTCTCCTAGTCATTATAATTTAAATTAACTATATAATCATATGGCATAACATGCCTACTTAACATAGTTAATGTCTTTAATTGAACATATTCAACATTATCCTGAGACAAAAGAACCTTGTTTTACATCTTGATAAGTTTATAGCATATTGGGATCACATTAGGTATATAATTTATCAAACTTGACTAAATGATTAAAGGATATAAAACAAAAATAATATATACTCTATTACTTTTTAAAGATTGAGAAACCTAACTCATTAAACACATTATATTCCAAAAACTTAGTTGTTTATAACCCTATAATTCTAAATCTTCCCTCTTTAAAGTAGAACGTGATACCTTTATAGTTGTTTAGATAACCTATAAAATATTATCAAGTAGAATGGGAATGTAGTTTATTTTCTTACAAGTTATACAAATGTACGTCAATGCGGTTGTCCTAAACTTGAAACTTAAAAGATGTTTAGGTACACGTTTTCTTGGGATTTTATTTAAAACGCATAGAACGACCTTAATAACCTCACCATAAAGCAATCAAAGGTACAATTTACACCTCAAAATTTCACAAAAGGTTAAAGTAATCCCTTACTATTATCTCTAGTACCACTTTTCATATTTATATTTGTTAAACTAAGAGTGGTTTCATCTAGTTTTGATGATAACAAGATATTAATACTAATGTCTTTATTACGCATGATGTGCTGAAAAGATAGATTCAAAGATAAAGTATGTGCCTGAAGGAAAAAATATTAAGAAATATGTTTTTGAACCCAAGTTGAAGTTTTGGAGCACAAATATTTAGAGCATAAGTAGTGATGGATGAAAATCAAGTTAATAGGAGTAGGAGTATTAGAGTAAAAGAATGTTTACTTGAAGATCAAATTGATTGATGGAAGATTGAGCTCTAAAATTATTATTAAGTAGTTTTTTACTTGTATTTTTAGTGTAAGTCTCATCTTGATCTTTCTATTATATTAAAAGGCTTACATCATGCATCTTGCATTCATGATTAGTGATTTTTCATATAAAATGCATAATCAAGAGGAATTGTATGTAAATAATTTTTAAGGATCCTTTTAATATACTAAAATGCTTTTAGCGAATTAGTGTGATGTGTGTATGTTAAATTATATGTCAAATAAAATATTGAAAAATGTTAGGATGAGATTTTGAGGATAGATTGCTTAAATATGTGTGAATGTAATGATACCTATATGGAAAAGCGGTTAATTAGGTCTTGAAAAATTTTTAAGATATGATAAAAGTTGAAAAGAAAGTGTTAGGAATTGTTTTGGGTTGATTTGAATATGCTTTATTGTGATTTAAAGTGTTAAAAACTAGTTTGGATGTTGAATTGATCGACTAGTGATGGTCGACCAATGTGTTATTTTAGCACAAACAAGTCGACTAGCATGCTATTTTAGCATAGATTGGTCGACCAATAGTGTACATTAGTATACCAATGGCTGATAGACTGTGTGACATATAACAGATAGAAATGACTGCTTTTCAATGGTAAAATGAAATAAATGGATGATTAATGTGTAATAGTAGCTATAAACAGCTAATTATTAATTGACTTACAAACATGTATGTTATGGACTATGAAAACCATGAATTGAGTGTATGGTAAATCGAGTGTATGGGAAATATAAAGAGAAGTGTTTTTGAGCTTTTTCTAAAGTTTTTTATTGTTTTTAGTGTATATTATTGCATTCATCCTTTAATATATTTGTGAGCCCATTTAAACACTTAGGTTAGTTAAGAGTGATAAATTTTGAAGTGTATTTTGTGGGGTGGTACAATGGAGAATGTGAAATTGTAAAGGGTTACATTTGTGCTCATGAAAAAGGTGAGTGCTTATAAAGGTTATAGCTATACCTATAGAAAAAGTGGGTACCTAAAAGGGTTAACCTAGAATCTAAAAAAGAAAAGAAAAGGAAGCCATTGTACATTTCAAGATTGATAGTGAAATTTCCAACGTCGTGTTGGGAAGTGGAGATAGGTGTGGAGTTGATGTAGAACTACTATAAATTTAGTTTGTGCCTTCTCTTCTATCTCTTTTTTTTTTCAAACTAATTTATTTTCATTATATTAGTATTTATTATATTGTTTAAGCTTCAGCATTTCAATTATTTATTAAATTATTTATAATTTCTATAATTTTAAGAATATTTTAGTTTAAGTACTTTGATTAGTTAGATAGTTTAACTTCCGTAATTAGATTAAGTAAGAATTTTCAATTAGGTGAAAAAGACCTAGAAAAACTTAGAAAAATTTAGAAACACCTAATTTACCTCCTTTGAAATACCACATAGGGATCAAAATTTGGTATTGAATTGAGATCTCACATAGGATTATTTATAATGAAATAGTGAGTTTAAGGTCATAGTACTTTTCGATAGTTTAAGTAGATCCCCTTTATTTTGATGGAAACAGTTATAAGGATTAAAAAATAAAAATAAAAAAATTCCTTCTCACTATAGAAATATAATTTTGGAAAATTATAGAAAATGGCCCCCATATTCCTACAAAAACCATAGTTGTAAATAATGTAGACACTAGTACCAAAGGATAAGAACTAATGGGACGAACGAAAGTTTCATTACTCTAAATTATAAAATTGTACATATTTTATTTTGTACCTTAAGTAGGGAAGACGTTGAAAGAATTTCAATTTGTGAAACCACTTGCAAAATTCGGTTTATATTGGAGAATACCTATGCAAGCAATAATCAAATTAAAGAAGAAGAGAGTGAGCATGAAGAAGTATCTAATATATGCTTCCTAAATGATGAGGTACAATATAGTTCAAATTCTTATCTAAATGATAATGATGTGCCTACTTGTTCTAATTCTAAAGATGATGACGACTGTATTGATGGATTATCCTATAATGAATTAGTAAAACTCTTAAAAGCAATTATTTAAAAAAATAAAAAGAATTCTTCTAAGCCTAAAGAAACATTAAAGGGTCATTTGGTATTATTATTGGTTGTAGTTTTTAGTTATGATTTTTGTGTTTTTGTATTAGTTTTTGTGTGTTATTTTTTATTTTTAAGCTATTTTTTGGGTTTTTATATTGTATTAATGTGTTATCTTTTATATTTCTGTGCTATTTTTCTCGGCTTTTGTGTTTTAAAAAATAAGAAACCAAAACCTATTTATGAAGCCATACAAGACATGGCCTAAAAGTTCTAGAGGCATGCAAACTAAAAAATGAAGAGTTAAAACATAAATTGGATAGCATGCAAAAGTTAAAGGATGAAAACGCTTCTTTAAACAGTGAATTACATAGTATTATAGAATAAAAGAATATGAATAGTAGTGATATTAAAAAATCAATAAATAAAATTTCATCTTTGAAGAAAAAGTAGAATTAAAGAGTATGGATAGTGATAGGAAAAAATTAAAAGAAAAATCCATCAGTAAGAAAAGAGATAGAAACCCTTAGGAATTCATTGTTTCAATTCAATAGGGGTAAAAGTTCAAATGCATGCTTAGTGGCCAAAAACCTTTAAATGATAGCTATAGTCTAGGATTTACTAATTTGAATGCTCCATCAAGTAGTAAGACTACATTTTCTTTATAAAAAAATAATTTAGAAGAGGAATAATCACCTAGGCCATCCATAAAAAATGATACATCAACTTTGAAGTCCCATCACAGAAGATAACATTATGCATTGAATTATACATCAAGACTAAGATCTAAAAAGGAAATGCATTCAAGAAAGAATAGGTACAATTTTTATAGGTATACAAAATCCCCATGTATGATGCATTTAAGCCTAATGTAAGGAAAAGTGGTGTAACACACTTCTATATGCATGCACATCTTGCTAGGGCAAAGTGGTGCATTTTTGTAGTAATGACTTCTCCTTATCAAATTCCCTAAATTATGATAACATCTTGCTAGAAGACATTCGAATTGATTCATGCTTGATGTTTATGGATTAGCATATGACATTTTAGATGATTCATATAGGCTTATACATTTTTCTAAGATTAAGAGAAAATGTGTTTTAAGTTTCCTTCAAGGGAAATTTGATATGCTTGATGATTTTGTATTTTTTTCAAGTTATAAAAAAGGAATTTACAAAATCATTAAATTAACGTAGAGTTTTGAGGAGTATAATTAGTTAAGAAATAGTTTTAACAATTTTGATAAATCTTAATTTATGAAACTTTCTAAAAAGAATGGAGAGTTTAGATGTGATTTTGTCTTATTTAAGGGGAGTTTTGATTTTTAATTAATATAATGCATGAATTTAGCAGGATTAATGACTTTGGAAAAAAAACATCATTTTAACACTAAAGTTTTTAATGATGTATAGGTCACACTCTAACCTTTTACATTGTTCAAGTTAAACCTTAACGTTTCAAAAATATTTTTAAAGAATCTTAATGTTTTTTAAATATTTAAAAACAGCCTGACTAACTTTACCATTAAACCCAATGTTAAGTATGTTCGCATGTCATAATATGAAGGGTTAATAAATGTGGAACCAATTATTGGTTCCACCTTTATTTTGATGATAACAAAGTGTTTTGCCTAATATATTTGTAAAGTTTGATATGTTTGTTTAGTATTTAGAGTATATATGATGAATAAGTAATTATGTAAGTAATTGGTGAAATTTGTATGACTTGTGTGAGTCATGAAATAATGTTTTAGTTAAAGGTTGAATTGGTATTATTAATGATTTGGTAAATTGAATAAATTGATTATGTTTGTATAATTGTATAAAATGTGTTAAGATTTGTTTAGTATATCTTTATTTGTGTTAAAATATGTTGAATTAGGTTAAGAATTGAATTGGGTTAATTTTGGTTTGATTGGGCTAAGTTTGGGCCGAAGTTGTGCTGACTTGGAAGAGGTCAGTTGACCGAATGAAGAAATTGAAGAGGTCGATCGATCGAATGCGCACGAGTCGATCGAATACACTTATTAAAGAGAGCACAAACCGACCGAAAGAAAATTGGTCGACTGAACCGGGTTAACCGAATGAATAATTTCAAAAAAGCAGTCGACTGAATGATGCATATCAGTCAACTAAACATGAAAAATACACAACGGTAACTTTGCAACGGGCAAATTGTGTAACGGATATATTATTAAATGAGAAGAACATTGGAGCAACGATTATTTGGCCTTGAAAGAGTATAAATAGAAAGTGTTTATATATCCAAGAAGTATAAAAAGTATTTATAGATTATTATTGAGTGTTCTTGAGTATATATGAGCTTTTGGTGAAGTTGTGGTTAGATATTTTGTGAGAGTTATTCTTAAGCTATAAAAAGAAGAGTATAGTGGGGTTATTCTTGAGTCTTGAAAAAGAAGAGTGATAGTTTATTCCTTAACCTTAAAAGGGAGTCTTGTGAGTTTATTCTTAAGCCTTAGAAAAGGTAGAGTGAAAGGTTATCCTAAAGCCTTGAAAAAGAAGTGTATTGTGTACTTTTTATTTTTGTTGATTGCAATAAAAATAAAATTTCAACAGTAATGTTGGGGACTGAATGTAGGGAAAGTAGATTACTCCGAACCAGAATAAATCAATTGTGTTACTTCTTCCCTTTCTCTTTTAATTTTATGTATTTAATTTAATTGTTTAATTTATTGTTGTTATTTAATTGATATAATTAAATTATTGTTTAGCTTCCACATTTAATGAAAATTGGTAAAAAGACATAGGTTTAATAATATTAAAAATAATTCTTAAGAATTTAATTCACCCCCTCTTAGGTGCCATATAAGGCCAACAATAAAGATTGTGTATCCCACAATTTTAAAATAAATTTAACTTATAGAATTGTGGCTTTTAGACTTTCTTTTTCCATCGCCAAAGGAATGGTTGTACCTTATCAATAGATAGGAAATCCAAGTCAGTCATTAGCAAGAAAGATTGTCAATCTTGGAAGGTCTTCGGTAAGGTTAGGCTTTGCTTTCATTGGAATTTTTGGTTTCTTTTATTTCCCAGTTGAAGCTGCTACAAAGAAGTATTAGTTTGATGTGAGTTAAATGCATGCAGTCATGCATTGATCGTCATTAATAAAATATTGATATATTAATCATCTTTTAATTTTACAATGAAAAAATTAATTTAATCTGATTTGAATCAATTTTAGAAGGATTGTCATTAAATTAAACAATTTTAAAAAGTGGCTCATTGAATTAAAATTTTTTTAAAATTTTATTCACTAAATTAAATAATTTTGAAGTTAGAGGGGTTTACACGTGGATGTGATGCTAATGTGGTACATTTGCCATGTGAATAGTCATGTGACAAGTCTGTTTGCCACATTAATGTGAACTTAATGATGTTAAAGTTTTTACCTTATTAATCAACCTTGTAAAGGTTAGTTACTCAATTAAAAATTTTAAAGGTTTGTTACTAGGGCCTTGTTTAGTTGATTTTTTGTTTTTGGTTTTTATTTCTTATTTTTCTAAATAAAGAAACCGAAAAAATAGTAAATATACATAAAAAACACATTAATACAACACAAAAACTAAAAAACAACACAGAAACCAAAAAAATAAACAAAATCACAATAAAAAAATCACAATTAACAACCCAACCAAACATACTCTAAATTAAGAAAATCTAAAAAAATTAGTTACTTCTCTATCTATTATACCTTTAATATATATTATGAAACACTTATAGGCAAAAATACAAAATATTCAATATTAACATCTCTATTAAAAGTTATCTACGATACAAATATAAATTCTTTGTGAAATTTTCATACATGGATATATAAATCATTTAATTAATAACTATCTTCACCAAATGTCTTCAAACTCATTTCAAATTTTATATAAGCTAATATAAATAGCTAGAATAACCAAATATAAAATGAGAAACATCCCCATTATGTTAGAAAAGAAGCCTAAATATCAATAAAAATGCCATTGTGGTGATTTCATTCTTTTAACATATAGACAACTAAACAATATACAACTATATGTTATCATGACATTTTTTCTATAGGTATAAACTTGTGAAAATTTTACAATATTCATTTAATTGCTTATTGTCACATAATAGTGTTAAATTGCATTATCAACCACCTCTTTTAATTGAGAATTCATAACAAAGATACGTTTAAAAGAGATAAATTATGTAATATATATCAATAAATAAGCTATATAAGATAAAATAATTATATTTATCTCTTATATTTCACATTAATTACGTGAAAATTCAATTAGAGATGACTCTGTAACCTTATTTAAAGTTTTTATAATTAAATATTAGTCATTACCAATATAATAAAACCAAAAAATTTAATCAATTAACCTTATACTATCATAAGAGCCTAAAAATACACTACAAATTTAAAGACCATTATATAGTTTTTTTTTTGAAGTAGTGTATTAACATATATGCTTCCCTCTTTTAGGCGTGTGTGGTGCACATGAAGCCATACACTTATATGCCATGCATTGTAATGCGCTCGATGAGCCATAATATGATGAATTACATGTGTCGTGACCCTCATAGTGTGTGTTACAAGGATCTTTTTAGGCTACTTAATACTTTAAAACTTTTCTCTGTAATTGCAATCAAAAGCTTTGTTTTGATTCAGTAAAATTCATCCAAGATATTTTCATAACAAGATTAGTAACGTAAGTTGTCCAAGCTGTTTAGAATTTTCAAGCAACTTTGTATAAAATAAAAAAATTAACTAAATTAAGGAAATGTGAGACTTTATTGTAAGGAGTGCATGGTACAGACAACACAATACAATACATTACAATCTAAAGGCTTCACACCTATTTATATTCTCCAAATTTATAAAGTAAGATAAGAAAATAATACATTTGAAAACAAAATAGTTATTGTAATTACCTTTGGTCCTAATAACTATCTTTCCTAACTAACCAAAGCCTTCTCTAAGCCACCTAAACATGATCACATAGTTAGGACATTGTCCTTACCTTAGGTGTCGAAAAAGAAGCAAAATGGTCTAGAGAAAGTGTATAAAATTCCTCATATCTAGCCAGCAGGAACAACACACAATGACAGTTTGCATGGAGTATAACAACGACATTAGAGGCTTGATCCAACCACTGTTAATCATCTACACTCCAACACATTTTTTTTGCACACAAGTTACTCTTCATGCCTTCTTGTTAGTTCCTTTTATGCCTTGTGATTCAAAGCTCATAAGCATGGTGAGAAGGGTTCTATAGTGCGTGCACGTGTGTGTGTGTTAGGTTGCTATAAGTGTAAGCTTTCTAAAGTAAATGAGACACATGTGCAATAATGTTATTCTGAGTTTCAACTTCTCCCATACGCTAAAGATACACTCTATCCAATCGTAGAGTTGGTGGTTTTCAGTAGTTGTCTTTAAACATTTTTGTTAGCTTATGGCAATTTTTAATTAGAAAATCACTAAAAATTCATTTTCACCTTTTTTTTTTACAATTCTCAAATAGAAACCAATTCTAGTGATAATACGATATGTATTCAAATGAAAATAAATTAATTTCTATGGTTTATTTGTAGAAAAATTAAAAATATTTTTATTAAAATCATATAATTATGAAACTATCCTAATACCAAACACTAATTTTAAAGGCATAAAATTAAATAAATGTAAATAATGTATCCACTTCTATTTTAATAACTTGTTGAAAAACACTTGATGTAAGTTCAAGTATATTTGTCAACTTTCACTCAAGTTGTACAAAAGTTATCATAACCAATGTAGATAAGGTCTTTTTATACTTTTCTTGATAGTAAAACTTTTAACTAATGTTAAAAAATATTAAATAAGATAAGAGGATTGGTCAGTTAGCCAATTTTATTTCATATAAGAAACTTTCAATATTGATATTGGACTTTTAAAATGAAAGTCACCAATTTAACCAATCTTATTAAACCAACTATAAGAAAAATCCAATTTTAGTAAGAGATGAAGTATTCTTCACCGTTTATATTTTAGAATTTCAATCATTCTCACGGTCTCCATCTCTTTATCTCTTGTTGTTTACTTATTTTATTCCCTCTCTTTGAAACTCTAACTGCAAATTCCATCTTGCCAAAACTTCATTATTTAGTTCTTTGACAAGCCAATTCTTCTCTAGCTCTCTACTCTCTTGGTAATGATATTAATCTACCCTAGGCCAAAAACATCTTCCTTTCTAATTTTCAGTCCTTTAAAAACTTTTTCTTTATGTCATTTTGATACCAATCTACAACCCTCACAGTCATTTATGATGTCATTTTAATTTAAGTCTATTTAAAGTCTTCAGTTCATTATGCTTTATCCTGAAAATTTAAGTGTTTTCCTTTTTATTTGAAACCAGTTATACCATGTCCTCGATGTCGTTTTGGTTTAAGTAGTTTTCAGTTAATACAAGTCATACTCATACCAGATCCTCATTGTCATTGTAGTTTGAGTAGTTTTTATCTGATGGTTTGATGCAACATCACTTTATAATGTTTCTTGACTCTCCTCCTTTGGTTTGAATGGTTTTACTTTTTATGTTAGCTTACTCTTTATGTATTATTAGTCTTTATGTAGCACCTAAGAGGAAGAAGGGGGATGAATTAGATATTTCTAAAGTTTTAAAATTATTTTTAAGTTTTTTTAACTTAATTAAAAGTTCTCTCTTAATATAATTACATAAACCAAATAACTTAATTAAATAACATAACAACTTTTACTAAAATACACTTTAGAAACAATTTAATATGCAACATTCGTTAAAAATCGAAAGCTCAAATAATAGGCAATATAATGATCTAAAATAAAGTAATTCAAAAAAATTAAAAGAGTAGAGTAAGAGGGCACAAACTAAAATTTATAGTGATTCGGTATTAACTCTACACTTATATTCACTTTTGAATACCTTGTTAAGAATTTTACTAGCTCAAATCACTTGTACAACTCCTTTTTGAACAAAATTTAAGGTATTCCTTACAATAACTTTCTTTTTTAATAGGGTCAATAAAAGATTTTGTAATTTCACACGCTTAATTACATAAGTCCTCAAATTGTATTTTGAAGCATATCATCCTTGACCAACTCAAGTGTTTAAAGAAGTACAAATATACACCAAAAAGGAATGTCATAAACAACCCCAAACTTCATAAAAATAATGCTAAAAACACGTCTTTTGTGTTTCTCATGCACTTGATTCACTGCACCCTCAATAGATGATTTATACACTCCCTAATATACCTAATTATAGGTTTAAAAAAAGTTCTAAATAATCGTTTATGACCGTTGTACAATGTTAAAATTCATTTACTCCATTTTATCCATTAAACTAGCTATTGGAAACGTCTATCATAAGCATCGATCGATTGACTTAGGCATGTCGATCCACTAATAACTGGTTGACCAACCTACGTCCATTGATCAACCAATCTAGCAAAATAATAAATAATGGTATATCAAATCACACCAATTGGTCGACAATTTATGTTTGATTAGTTCTTACACAGATTGATTTTCCACACAATGTTTACTTACTAATACATCCAAATCACTCCAAAACAAATCTAACACATTTTTAAATACTTTTTCATGCAACCTTTAACACATTTATCAACTATAACACATTTACTTACATTCATACAATATAACATAAAAAATCATTCTAATGTTTACTAATAATTCATTTCGCACATACTTTAGTGTGTCAATAGGATTTTTAAAAATTGTTCACATATAATTTCTCTTGATTATGTATCCTATATACAAAAAGGCTAACCTTGAATGTGAGATGCGTGATATAAGTCCTTTCAACGCAATGGAAAGATCAAGATGAAAATTATAATAAAATTACAAACAAAACCATTTCTCTTTTACTATTTTAGAGTCTAATCTTTCATCCATTAATTTTAGGGTTAACTATATTTGTAGTCCCAAAAGTTTTATTATTTTCTCAATTGAATTCTATATCTTTGAAACTTTATATTGAAGTTCTATACCTATGTGGATTAATCACAGATAATCCTTATAAGACTTAATTGGGAAATTTATGAAAGGTTTAGATTTAATTGAAAAATCTATGAAAGGTTTAGGACTAAAAATATTCGGGATAACCCTATTTATAGTCCAAAACCTTTCATAATTTTTTCAGTTAAGTCCTATAAGAACTGTCTTTGATTAATCCGTATAGGTATAAGACTTCAATAAGACATTTTAAAGGTATATGACTCAATTGAGAACATAGTGAAAGGTTTAGGATTATAAATATAGTTATCCCAAAAAATCTTCATCCATCACTTTTTTTGCTCCAATGCTTTATCTTGAGCTTTAAATCATATTTCTCAACAAGCTTCATCTTCAAACAGAGACTTTATCTTCAAACCTATCTTTTCAACTAATCAAGTATAATAAATACTTTTGTAGTAATGTTTTTTCACCATTAAAACGTAGGCAAAACCACTCTTTACGTAACAATCTCTTCCATTTTAGTGATGAAAAAAGCATATGATATTAAGAAAATATAATAGCCAAAACCACATACAAATCAAAACTCATTTACAAATCAAAAGGTCTTTTGCTCCCCTTAATATTGTCTTCTTGGAATCATACAAAAAGTTAACATACTAAAAAACATATTGTTCTAATACCAATCAACCTTTCCTAACATAACTTATTAAATTTCATGACTTTTCTCCTCCTTTATATCATAACTCAAATTCATCAATAGTGTCAATGTTCTATATCAAAAAATAAACATCCCCAAAATCTTAAGACATTAATATCACAAAAAATCAAACTTGTCATCATATATCCAAAACTCATTTTAAAAACTATAAAACTTAGCTAAATATCAACTTTATCCCAATATTAGTTAAAATTTTCAAAAGAGACACTCTCCCTTTATATAATTCCAAAAGTAACAAGACAACCATATTTCAAACATTAACAACACTATAATTACATATTCAAACTTATCCAATACTCAACATTATCAAATTTTACTTTACATATTCAAACTTATCCAATACTCATCATTATCAAATTTACTTACTACCCTTAAATTAATCATAACTTAACAATAACTTTAAACAAACTTAAATTCAAATTCATTATAAACTCCAATTTTGCAAATTTTTCCTAAATTCATGAATTATCACTTTTTATAGATTCAAAGTCGCGTATCTCAGGATAGTAAATGTGAGGGGGATCATAAGAATTATGCATTAAAAACCATAGTTCATAATTATAAACATCATTCAATGTGATACTCTCCCTTCATAAAATACTTTGGTACCACGTATGAACTCTCGCCCTTTTGAAAAGCAACACATTGCAAGAGTTTATCAAAACTCAAATCTTCTAAAAAACTTTCTCTTAACAAGTCATAAACAACTCATCAAGAAAATTAAATTCAATCTAAAAAAAGAGTTAAGAACCCCTAAATTTTTACCTCACAAAACAATTTATGAACTAACATATTATTAAGTTTTTCTTCTTTTTATAATACCAAAAACAACATATTATAATCATTAAACTCTATCTTAATTTATTGATTATGTAAATTTCCTTGTATAGATTGAAAACAATACAAATTCATCAAGCATATCAATTTTTCCTTAAAAATAATCTAAGACACATTTTCTTTCAATCTTAAAAACATGCAAACTTATAAGCATCTAAAATGAATGATACAAATCTAAACGTCATGTGCAAATCCATAAATTATTCAAAGTTCAAATGTTATCAAAATTCCATCATAAAACTAGAGAATTTATCAAGGAGAAATTATCACAACAGAATGCATCGAGTATTGCATATAATCAATAATGTCTAATATCAAACACTTAAATGCATTGTCAAACTTCTCAAAATCTTTTATAAAGCCAAAAATAATGTCAAAAAACATTAAAATTCATTAAAATTATCAGAACTCCCTCCTAAGTTAATAAATTTGTAAATTATTTTACAAAAATATCAGCATTCTTCCTCAATAAAAGTAATAATTACTCCTTTTTAAAAAAATGTATGTATGTAATTTTATAAACATTAAAAGAAGCAAAGATTATGAGAGATATGTAAACATAATTAAATTTTCAAATTCAAAACCCACCATCGATATGCAAGTATGCTACAATGCTCCCTTATATAATACAATTAAAATTATTTCTGCAAAAGGCATATACAACAATACACGCAATTTGACCTGATTTTCAGTTTTCTTTTAATCGTGGAGAATCTAGTCAAATAAGGTTATTCTCAAATAAAAATAGGCTCAATGATTTAAATTTACTCAAACCATCTATATTATTAAATGTGATAGAAGTATCAAAAGTCATTTAATTTCATTTCACATACCAAGAACATAGTATAATCAAAATAAGGATGTACCTCTCTTTTTGTACATCACCAATTTCCATTTGATTTCTTCTCTTCCATGGTTTAACAATGTGTTCTGATGATTTTCTTCTAATTTTAAAAGATACCCTTAAATTCCTTTGACATGCAAAACAAAATTTAACGAATTTTGGTACTCATACTATTTGGGTCTTTGGGGATTAATAACTTTTCTATCATTTAAACTTTATCGCATAACACTCAACTTCCTAGCTTATCATAACAAAACTTCTCAACAAGTTCAAAATGTCCATAATAATTGCAAGACAAAGGTATATGACTCTTAAATCTATATGCATATTTATGTCTTAAGTTATTATAGCTCTTAGGTATATGGTATTACGTCCTAGCATAAGTATCTTATCTATATTGATGCGATGCATTTCTAAGTCCTATCTCTCTATATTTTACCCTTTGATGACAATGAGATCTATGATAATAATAAAAAATGTTTCTGAATTTTTGTACATTCATATATGAGATATGAAAATAAGATGAACAAAAGATCCTAAATGCATCATTTGTGGTTTTATATTTCTATGGAAGTTATTCCTATTCTTATTCACATGCATTCCCTTCAAAGATTTAGGTTTATATACATACATAAAAGCGTGATGTTGTCTCTTATGATGGGATTTTGAAGTTGATGCATCATTCTATATAGATAGCCTAGGTATTTATTCCTTTTCTAAATTATCTCCTTTAATAAATGTGGTCTTACTACTTGATGGAGCATTCATATTGGTAAATTATATACCACAACTATCATTTAAAGGGTTTTGATCACTAAGTGTGCACTTTAACTTTTCTTTTCTTTTGGTGAATTTAGACAATGAGTTCTTCATACTTTCTAATTCCTTTTTCAAAGAAATATTTTCATCTCTCAATCTTTACACATCATTATTCGTTGATTCTATTTCTCTTTTTAAAGATGCATTCTTATCTACTAATCTTTGCATACTATCTTTATCTTTATTCATTGAATTCATTCTTGTTTTAACTTTTTATTTTCTAATGCATCAAACAATTTTAATGTTTCCTTATGTTTTAAATACATCTTTTTCTTTTTCTTAATCATTGTTTCTAAGAATTTAACTAATTATCATAGCTTAACTCAACCTTATAATCATCATCATCATTACTATTTGAATTCGAACATGTAAGTACATCATCATTATATTCAAAAGAGTTAAAGTTAGATCGTAACTCATCATCTAAGAAGCATATGAAAATCATTTCTTCATGCTTAATCTTCTCTCATTCAATTTCATTCTTTCATAAGTGATTTTTAATGTACGCTAAATTTTGTGAGCCATTTCATAATTTAAAATCCATTTGAATTCTTCTTTAATTAAGGTACAAAATAAAATAGGTACAACTTTACAATTTGGAGTAATGAAACTTTCATACTCTTTGTCCCATTCATTCTCATCTTTAGGTACTATGCTCTCTACATTATTTATAATTATATTTTTCACTGGAGTATGAGGGTCATTTTCTATAACATTGCAACATTGCATTCCCATAGTCAAAAGGAAGTTTTTCATTCTAATTTTTCAATCCTTATAATTATTTTCATCAAAATATGGGATCTACCTAAACTATTAAGATATGTCATGATGACCTTTGCTTACTATTTCATTAGAAATAATACTATATGAGTCTTCGCTCTAATACCAATTGTTGATCCCTATATGGCACTTAAGAGGATAATAAATTAGGTGTTTCTAAAATTTTTAAAGTTTTTGTATGTGTTTTATACTTGATTAAAAGTTCCATCTTAATCTAATTATGGAAGCTAAATAACCTAATTAAACAATGTAATAATTTGTATTAAAATATATTTGAAAAACAATTTAATAAATAGTATTCATTAAAAAGAAAAGGCTTAAAAATAAGCAATATAACAATCAATAATAAAGTAACTTTCAGAAAATTAAAAGAGTAAAGTAAGAGGGGCGTAAACAAAGTGTCAATCTGACTCCTACGTCTACTTCCTAATACCTTATTGGAAATTTCACTATCTCAAAACATTTGTACAATTCCCTTTTTTAATGGGCTCTAGAGTAACCCTTAAAGCAACTTTCTTTTTCAATAAGTTCAAGAAAAACTTTTTATAATTTCACACTCTCAATTACATTAGCCTAATAATACATTTTAAATATATCACTCTTAACCAACTTATGTGTTTAAATGTGTTCAAATATACATAAAAAATGAATGCTACAAATAACACCTTTACAACAAGAAAAAAGAAGCTCAAAACACTTATGTTTGTGTCTCGTGCACACTTTATTTACTATATGCTCAATGAATGATTTACACACTCTATAATGCACTTATTTATAGGTGAATAACTCCCAACTTGCCATTTATGACCATTGTATAATGTTAAAATTTATTTACTCTATTTTTATTCGTTGAACTAGTTGTTAGAACATATCTATTGCAAGCATTGGTCGATTGACTTGAATATATTAGTCAATCAATCTACCAAAATAATGCATACTAATTGATCAAATCATGTCTATTGGTCGACCACCACTAGTCGAGTACTCCATTCACAAACAATTTTTTTATATAATTTTCACAAACAAACACCTCGAAATCACTCAAAAATAAATATCAAAACTTCCAAACATTTTCTAGCACATCCTCACAAAATTTTAAACACTTTTCATATAACTTTTAACATATTCAACAACTCTAACACATTCATATGCATTTATACAATCTAACCTTAAAAATAATCCTAATGTTTACTAATACTTCATTTCATATAAATTTTAATACACGCACATTACACAAATTCCTCAAAAACATGTTAGTGCATCAAGAGAATCTATAAAAACTATTCACAAACAATTCTTCTTGATTATGCATCTTATATATAAAAATAATAACCATGAATGCAAAATGCATGATAACCCTTTTAACATAATTGAAAGATTAAGATGATAATTATAATAAAATACAAACAAAACATATTCACTTTTACTATGTTAAAGCTTAATCTTTTATCTATCAACTTGATCTTCATCCATCACCAATTTTGCTCCAGTGCTTCATCTTGGGCTCCAAATCATGTTTTTCAACAAGCTTGATTTTTAAACATATACTTTATCTCCAAATCTATCTTTCATTACATCAAGTATAATAAACACATTAGTATTAACATTTTGTTATCATCAAAACATAAGTAGAATCACTCTTGGTTCAACATATATATGTCTCTCAACCCTTTTCCTTTCATTTGCTTTGAAATTTATTTTCAATTTTACCTTAATAGTTGATATGGTATGGTAGCTTTCATAGTATAAGTTGATTGGATTTTTAGGTTATAGTATAAGTTGATTGGATTTTTAGGTTTATCTTTTTCTAACAAATCAAAATCAAATAGATATGTTGTAATCTTTTATTTATAGTCCCCAAATTTTTTAATCTAATAAATTAAACTAAAAATTTTAGACCTAAAATTTAAGTGTAAAAATTTAATCTTAGCCAAAAATACTGTGAAAAAATTAAATTAAATTAAATATATATTGTCAAAGATATTACTATAAAGGTTATAAATATTTTTCAAGTTAAAATTATAATAAAGAACACTCATTCAGTTAAAAAAAAAGGTCAATGAAATTAAAATGTTGTACTTATGATAAAGTTGATTCAGCATTGAATTATTTTTTTTATTGTCTGATGAAAATGCTCAATATAATTGTATATCTTCCATTAGAATGTTTAAGGTTAAAAGAATTTATAAAATAAAAGAACACCTTACTAATGTAAAGCTTAATAAAAAAATCATTCGATGTATATAAGATAAGTGAAATTTCTTTGAAGCAACAAATAAAAAGGAAAAGGAAAAATAAAGAGACTTCTAATATTTCTTTTATAAATGACAAAGTATAACATCATTAGATAAAGGAAAAAAGAAAGTTTATTATTGATATATATATATATATATATATATATACATTCTTATTTTTCTTAAAGAATCACTCATGATTCTTATCTGAGCTTAAAAAACATCTTTCATGAAAAGGACATTGTTTTGTGATGTATAAGAGTTTGGGATAAATGGTTTTATTATTCTTATATTCTTTTAATTGTAGTAAAGTCACCTTATTTCTAAAAAATAACAGGTGCAATAATAACAAGGAAAAAACTACATGGTATTCTACTAGTGGCCTTCCATGATCATCTTCATATAAGATAAAAGTTATTTTAATTTTATTATTATTTCCTTTTATTTTATATGAAAATGGCCATAGAAGACCATAAGTAGAATATCATGTAATTAAACCCTAATAAAAATAGGTCATGGATTTAAAATACCTTCTTATTACGAGATTATTGTACATTTACTTCCAAATTTGATAAAATAATGTCGATTGATTATAAATCTATAAAAATCTAATTAGGAAACAATAAGATGCACTATTATGACAAAGAACTTTGATCAATTTCTTAGTTTATTATAATATTGAAATAGCTTCTGTCAATTCTAATGATGCATTTGATGGGGTAAAATTGTTCATATTTTGTTTGAATTATTTTATGAAATTTTCAAGTGAATCAGATACAAAAATATATTTCAATTTGTTATAGATAATGCACTTAATTATGAATACCTGTTATAATCATAAGCATATTTATTAATTTTCATATCCTGTTCATTATATAAATCTCATTTTCAAAGATATTAAATATATAGACAATATCTTCAATCTTTCTTCACATGCATCTAAGATCACTATTTTTATGTATAACCATTAAAATTTTTAATCTTGGTTAAAAATGTAAGAAGATTGGGTTAAGATTGTGCATCATATCAGGTTAAGATTGTGCATCATGTCACTAATAGATTTACAACAACATTTGTAATGTTGAAAAATATTAATAATAATAAATAATGCTTCAAATTTTAGTGATAAATAAATACGTTTAAAGTCATAAGTTATCAAAGGGAAGGAGAAATTATGTAAGTGTTGTGTTAATATTCTTAATCGACAAAGAGATAAGTATCTCACTCAAAGGATCTATTTCATAATTGATTTTCCCAGTCTTTATTACTCATACAGTGAATACGTATGTGCAAAAGTTGATATAATGACAATCCTTTAATGTGATGGAATGCAATGGCATATTTTATAATAAAGAGCAATCAAAAGTGACCAATAAAATTAGGTTATATCATGAAAGTTCAAAGAATTTTGCTAGACTATATGCAAAGAAAGAATTTATAATACAAAATGCAATATAACAAGTTTTCATAATTTTAGTTTCATTCTTTACACATTAACAACCTATTTTAATATTTTTATTATAACTTTTAAATTTAAATATAAATTATTGGTACAGATTATTACTATTATTTTGATAGTTAGAGTGGTGAAAATTTTTTGGTTAAAATGCTTCATCATTAAGGAAATTTATTATTAAATAACTTAGTCATTAGGTTGAGAAAGTAATTGGATTTTTCTTTTACGTATTTATACACAGAAATGACATCATTTAAACAATTAAAGTCTTAATGACCATATTTACGTTACTTATAGTAAAAGGATGAAGAATATGTATTTTATTGATTGAATTTCATTTTTAAGTAGTTTAAATTTTTATTATTGATTTTATAATTTTTATTATATATTGAGAGCACTTAATAAGAAGAAAATATATGATTCAGTCGATATCAATTACATTCATCTTACTAATTTTTGCATCGAGGAAGGAAAATCATCTCTTAATTTTAGTTGTAATAAACTTAAAAAGACTAATTGTGAAGACAATGCATTTGTTATGACAAATAAATTAAGAATATCTACAGTCAATTACTATCTTATTTTTAAAATATTTAAAAATTAAAAAGTATAATATTTTATAATAAAAAATAATTTTATACATTATTTATTTATAGTTTATTGAATGCAGTAGAAGATGTTGATATAAGCATTTTAGATAAAAACATAGTTTATGACTCTTTGCCTAACGTGAAAGAATTTGAAGATGATGAGATAAGACTTTCTTTTACAACACAATTTTTGTTAGCCCTATGGCACCCAAGAGGGGGGTGAATTGGGTGTTTAAAACTTATTGCGGAATTAACATACTTTAAACACCTAAGGCCAAGTTAAACAATATGAAATTCTTTAACTTAAATGGAATGCCAAGTTATATGTCAATATTAAGCAAATTCAATCA
>JAOXYD010201980.1:0-21858 GCA_028565735.1 Pinacopodium congolense
GAATGGTTTAAGGAAAGATTGGGCACTAAAGTTTGATGATGTGTTATTGGCATATCAAACAGCATTTAAGACATTGGTAGATACCGCTCCCCTTTATCTTGTCTAACGGAAAGCCTGTCACTTACCTATGGAGCTAGAGTGTTGAGCATATTGGGCTACCGAAGCACTAAACTTTGATGGAAAAGCAACTGGTAAGAAAAGAATATTATAACTTAATAAATTAAAGGAGTTGTAATGTGATGCTTACGATAATTCCAAACTATATATAAGAGATAGTGAAGTGTCATGACACTCACTTCAAAAGAAGGAATTTAAAAATGATGATAAGGTATTATTTTTTAGCTCTCAACTTTATTTATTTATAAGAAAGCTCAAGTCCCATTAGAGTGGTCCATTTAAAGTTATCCAAGTTTTTAATCATGGAGAAGTGGAATTGGAGAATGAAAAGGGTGAAACATTTAAAGTGAATGTTCACAAATGCAAGCCATATTTTGGAGGCATACTTTCACATGAAAAGGAAGTGATATCTTTCGTTTCCCTTTTTTAGTCTTATAGAGATTGGCATTGGTCAAGCTAATGACCTTAACTTTAGCATATTTTGTTCATAGTTAGAGTAATTTTTTATGTGTGTATGTTTCACTAAGGTTTTGACTATGTTTTTTAATCGAATTTGTCAATGTTAATTGGTTTGATAATATTTTGATATTTTCTTATAGGTTTGGGATGCTCTAAAGACTTGCATATGACTAAAAATATAGCAGAACAGGCAATCCCTCCGTCACTATAGGCAACAGAGGCAAGGGCTCCAACCAAGTCATTATAGTGATAGAAAATTTTTTGACCACGTTTTTTATAAGTTTTTAAAACCCTAGTTTTTTTAACTTGTCTTCTTTTCGCTCTGTGTCTATAGATGTCGACCCCTATTCCCCCTTCTCTCTATTTTACATCTTTTTCACCCAAATCATCCACTTTTATTGTAATTTCTCATTAATCTTTCATAAATCTTCAAGTTTTTCACTCTTATGCATCCAACACCACACTTTCTTCATCGTTCCTCTTTCTTCTCATCTTGACTTCATCTGTCTTGTTTATTTTTTAGGCTTGAATATTTTAACTCATAATGCCATCAAAGACGAAGAAAGTTTCAAAGAAAGCTCAATTAAAAGGGAAAGACATGGATATTAAACAAGGTATGCAAGATTTAACTCATGAAGTTGGTGCTCCCTTTCCAATGTTTTCTCAAGTTGAAGGTATGAAATTTCAAAAACTTAGAGGAAAATCTATTATTGCTCCCAAATACTTGAATGTTAGGATTCTTAAAGAAGTTGGATTAAAAGACAAAATTGAGAAATTATGTAAAAAGGTGGGTTAATAGAAGTTTATATGTTGTGATTATTTAGTTTTTCATTAGTTAACATTGGAATGTTTCACAAATATTAGTATGATTCTAATAAACTTGATGAATTCCAATTTAGGTTAAAAGGAAACCCATATACTCTTAATTATGATAACATGAAAATCATAATTGGGTTTTGAAAATAAAGCTTTATGATTCTCATCCTAAATTTCAAGTTGGCACATATTAGAAGTAACTTATAAGTTTAGATGATTTTGATGTTTATAATCCTTCCAATTCCCTTATACTTAGCCATGCTCATCTAGTTTTGCATAAATTCATATGCCATGCATTTTTTAGTAAATATCAAAACAAAAATTATTCTATTAAAGAACTATTTTTTTATGGTGTATGGACGCTAATTGCGGAGTTTGCACATTATACCACATCTTTCATGCTTTAGATTAAGCAATAACTAAAAAACAACATTATTTAAGCATTGGTCATATCTTCATAGATATTGCTCAATTTTATAATGTTAATTTTGATGGACTAACCCCTATAGATGTTTACTATTTCACTTAAATGCATTTGCAATGTGTTGAGATTGTGAATATGAATTCCTTGGCACTCAGAGACCCTCACATAAGAACGATATTAAAAAAAAGAAGACCACACGGCCATCCTCTTCCCACCAACTTCAAAGCAATGATGATAGCTCTTCTAATGATTTTGAGGAAGAAGCTGAAGGGCAGGAAATCATTTTATGCATCTTTCAAGACAATTATAAGATTCTGGAGTGGCGCGTGGGTTCCACGAATGAGAGGATAAATCAAGTGGTAGGGAAAATAAAGCGAATAGAGCAAGAACAATGTTATCAAACTAAGAAACTTTTCAAATCTTTTGAATTTCAAGGATTTCAAGTACCATCACCCATGCCTTCTGCACTGGAATCACCATAAGTCTTCTTGAACTTAGTCTTTCTTATTTTTGTTTTATTTTTTTGTTTCTTTTTTTATGTGATTATTATGTGTTTTCATTCTCTACATTGAGGAAAATGTGTGGTTTAAGTGTGGGGAAGGGGGTTTGTTCACATTTGTCATGTCATTTTATTGTGATCATGCATTCATAGGTTAGTTTTAGTGGAAGTTGGTGTGCATATGTCTTTCCATTAAATAAGCATCTTAATTAAGATGATTTTCATCTATTCTTTCAGTTTTGACACTTGTTGATTGCATTTTATAATAACTTGGAGTTAATTCTGTAGGCATCACTAGTGATTCTTTCATGAAAATGAATTGATTCAGAAGAAATGATGTAGGTATAAATGAAGTTAAGGGAAATAAATACATAATTAATACATCATTCGTATTCCACTAACCTTAGTGAAAATTAGGTTAAGAATAGAGCTAGTAGCCAGTTTTGAGTTGTGATATAACTGAGTAACCAAAGGGAATTCACGATCAAATTTTTGCCCTTGGGTCAAAAGGCTAGAACAAAACACTAACCAAGTATCAAATAATGAACATAGTTGAGCAACTGGGGGACATTCACGATAAACTGTTTGCCTTCACATCAAAAGATTAGGTAATCGTTCAAAATAATGGGCAAAACGTTAGGACAAGATGAAAATAAAGCCTATGGATTTTCTTTTAAACATCATGACATTTTCATGAATGGTTACCCAGCAATAAACCACCTTTCACACAGTAATATCATCAATGCATAAGTATAAGTGTCATAGGTGTGAGAATAGGCTCTCAATATCTTACTTAAGATACATCATTTGTGAAAAAAACTCAATATGTGAATTTCACAAGATAAATGATTTAGATCTTCTCAAATGGTTTATGTTCTAAGGCAAGCTAATTCTATAAGTTTTATGTCATTGACATTCATCGTTCTTGCATTCATATAAGTGTTGCATTCGTGTCAATGCAATTTTATTTTTTGAATATGTAATTTGTTATTTTTGTTTGTGTCTTACTTTTGCTTAGGGACAAGCAAAAGTTTAATTGTGGGGATGTTGATACAGTTACATTAAACTTTATTTTTATAGTGGCTTACTATGTTATCATGTATGTTTAGGATGAAAAATACATGTGTTAGACTTAGTTTGATGTTATTCTAATGCTTTTGTTAATATTTAAGTGTTTTAGTGTGATTTTTTTATTTTGATAAATAATTTTATCATATTGGTATGGATATCTAATGTAAATTCAATTGGAATTGAGTTAGGAGGTAAAGATGAGTGGAACAAGTAGCTCTGGAGAAAAACCCAGGTCACTAAATGCCTTTATCGCTATAGCAATGGCAGATTTCATCATGCCCAGATCACTGATAGTTTTCCAGATTCTTCGAGATGACATGTTTAAGTGATGTTTGAGGTTATTCTGGATAGAGAAGATGTGGAAAAACACTAAAAGCCACCATTTTGAGTTTAAAGAACATCCAAGAGAGGACAAAACAAGATTTAAAGAAGCAAAAATAAGAAGGAACTTAAGATAAAGGTGAAGGAATCAAGATTCAAAGGGCTATCTAGATTTGCTAACAACGACGCTTCCATTTACATCCATTATTTTATATTTTTCATTACTCTTTTGATGTTGAATCTGAATAGTTGTTTGTTAAACATGATTATGGATTGTTAGATCTAGTTTAGGATTTATTCTTAAATTATAAATCCAACTTTTATTTTATTGATTTAATGCATCGTTGTTTATGTTGATTTAATTTGTTGATGATGGCCCTAAATGACACCTAAGAGGTGGGTGAATTAGGTTCTTGAACTTTTAGTACAAATAAAATAAAGAAACAATAATTTGCAGAAGTTAAGTAAAAAAATTATGAAATAAATAATGTAAATAATACTAGAGGTTATAAAAAATAACACGAAATATAAATATGAAACTTGCAAACAACTTACAACTCCTTTTCGACTCAAGGATAACCAACTATTCTTTTTCAAGGTTTAATAATAACCTTTTGACAAATTCTTTTTATACGCTTAAGAATAACCTCAAAATAACAAAACATTTTCCAATAAGTAGAGAAAAAAAAAACAAATCTCACACAAACTTGAGAATCAATCACTTTAAAATATGTATACAACTTAAACTCTCAAAACACTTGATCAGACTTGTAAAACCTGTATTCTGTGTAATGCTTCACTGTTGTTCTTCTTACTTTCTCCATCTATTTATAGTGTAAAAATTTTAAGCTACCTGTTGAAGTATCTGTCGGGTCAATTTATTTCCTTTTGACCATTGGATATATCTTATTAGTGTTAGATATATTTTCTATCCATTGGAAAAATTTTCTATCTGTTGAATAATATGACCATTGAGCTCAGTTCAGTTGACCGATAGGCCATGTTCGGTCAACCGATTTTCTAAATTTGTTCTTTAAGTAATTTAAATCATAATTTAATTAAACACATAAATTAATTAAATACGTATACAGTTTAGTTGAGAAGTCATTTCAGTCTTTTTACTTGAAGGTAAACATTTTGTCGTGAACAATCATTAGTTACTCAACTGAGTCACATTAAATCAACTGACTATTAGGCCTACTCATAACTTCAACCTTATACATATATATATATACACACATTGCTCTCTTCTTCTTCTTTTCTTCTTCTTTTCTTTTTATTCTTTTTTTTTTCACTTTTCTCTCTTTTTTAATATATACATATATATATATAAGATTAGAAATCATTGGAGTGAATTCTTTTTACTTATTTAACTAATTAAGTAATTAATGTTAATTTTAATTTTTTAAAGGTTAATTCCAATTATTTTTATTTTTCTTTAAATGATAAAAGTACCTTAAAAGAAGTTACAAAATTACTCAAGAAGTTACATTTTATATGTGCATTATAATCATCATATATCCGTTATCCAAATTATGAAATGAGTTAAAGCCATTTAGTCATTAATAGTCAAAATTAATCCTATAACATTTCAAATTGTCAAAATAATTGAATTCAAACGAAAGCATAGACAATAAGAAGCATTAAAATTGAAAATCTTTTCCATAATTTATAGACTATGATGAGATTGATGATAACTTAAAATACTATGAGACTCACAATACGCAAGTGTATAATGTGTTAGAAATTGATTTATAAAGTGAAGTGTATAACAATCCTTAATATGTAACAGAGATAACTATCCTCTCCCACACTTAAATTAAACATTTTCCTCAATGTTTATAAAGGAAAGGAAATGCAAAAAATAGGAGAGTAAGGAAAGGAATGTGCCCATTTGACAAAGGCATGATACCCCGTTAAATCGATTTGATGAGCAGGAATTGAAATAAACCAAAAGGATTAACCACAAAGAATAACAAAAAAGCTCCACTCATATAACATGGAATCAAAGTACATCAAGCATCCAAAATACATTAAAATTTGTAAGGAAAAACTAAAACAACAACCTATACTACTAAAACAAAAGCTGAAAACAAACTGTGGAAACACTCCATCAAAATATCTAACATTAGTAATATCCTGATCTCGTGCTCTCTAATGCTCCTCAAGGCATGATAGTTAACAATCCATACCATCCATATGAAGGACAAGCTCATCAAAATGAGCATCCATTATACCATGCAAATATGAGATCTCAAAAGAAAGTTGAGACTCTATCCCCAATAAAATAGTCATAAGGTCCTGATATGGAATTTCCAAAGGTGATTGAGGTGCTACAGTAGCAGTCGAAGGTGGATGAGGTGGATGAACACTCGGTGTGTCCTCAGAAAAAGCCTTGTCCATAGCCTCCTCGAGAACCTTAATAGAAGGAGCATCAGGTATAGCGTTATGAGTCTTACCATCCCATAACTTGCACCACTGACCTCCATGATAATTGAATCTCTAAAGTTTAAGCAGTCTAGCATTAATATGGTTCTAGCTGGATCGATCTTCAATCTCCTCAAAATCTAAGGGAACCCCTATATCCCTAAAGATCCTTGTCAACATACATGGAAAGCAAAAATTCTTACTAAACCTCTTCAACTTAAACATATCCCACATTCCATAAATAAGAAAACTAAACAATGGTAAGCTTGAAATAGCACCCATACCATGCAACATCTTATACAAGATGTAAATGTCCACAAATCTCATCTTATTTAAATTGCTAGCTCGAGGTGTAACATTAGTATTGATAAGAGAAACTATGATATGCTCACGAACCCCTAGACTACCAGTAGTATAACCTCTATTATTTCTAGTTAAGCCTAATGCATCTTTAATAGCAGTAATGGAAAAAGAGGGATCCGAAGAAACTGAATCTCCATGAAAGGTATCCTTAGACTTAATATAAAAATTGCCCTCATTGGGTACTAATAACAGCTCAAAAATAGAAATATGAGTAATGAAGATGGGAATACCTCCAATAGTAGACCTAGTCTCGATGGTTTCAGCCTCAGCCTTATCCTCAATATTGGAAAGGAACTCGCTAACCAAGGTAGGGTAGAAAGGTCCTGCAAGGGTGACTACTAGCTCCCAGCCCAAGGCTTGCAAGGTGCTAGAGATATTAAAACGAGCTTCTAAATCAGGATGAATTAGAAAGCTTGATAATGAAATCATTTTTATAGTGAGACTCATACTAATCAAAGTTCTCATGATTGGTGAAATTTGATGGATTATAGGCAAGTTTCTTTCTCAGTGGCGCCATCAGACTAGAAACCATTCATTAAACATAGACAAAAGAATCAAAAAGTATTAATAAAAAAAATTCGATAAAGGTCACTGGAATATTCTTCTCACCAAAATATTCTTGATTTTTCAACGACAATAATATTGAATTAAGTTAGTATCAATTGAAAGATAATGAAATTATGAACATAATGATACCAAAACCCAATCAAATGGAGGTCTATATCAAAAGAAAATTGAAAAAAATGTATCTTAAGGGATAAATAGTGATCTAGACAGTTCAGAGGAATTTCAAAGAAATTTATGAATTTCCTAAATTATTGAAGGATATAATAGTGTAGAAGGCTGAAAATGTGACAAATAAACACCAAAAACACACAATTTGGTTGAGAAATGAGGAAGATATGGTGAATCCAAGTTTAAGGCGCGAATAAGAGGCGCAGTGGAGAAGGGTTGAAGAAGACGATGAACAGTGATGAAACTGTGTCACTTTTATCTCTATTCCATACATTAATAGTGGGCTATGAATCCTTCAACAACATAATTGATAGATGAGAAAAACGTTGTTGATGCTCCAAAATAAAGAGATCAATAGTGGTCTTTCAACCTTCAAAAGTGGTTTTTGAGACCACTATTAATAGTCAACTCAATACCTAAATGATCCATTATTCTTCCAAATTCACAAAAAAAAACCTCAATAAATGAATTTTCAACATCAGGGATTGGATTGTTCATCAAATGGCTTCAAAATTAAGATAAAAAACACTCCAAATTCAAAGAAAAATTGATATTTGTGTATTAGTATAGGTTTTTCTAAGTATTTAACATGCTTTTCTTGCATGATAGATGGATATTGTTGTGTGTTAAAGCTTATTTTGTTTTTTTTTTCTTAAGCGTGATCTTCATTGTTGTTTCATTTATGTTTGGTATTAGTTTTGGGTAAGTCTTGATCAATTTAGTGTTTTTATTTATTTTTTATGTTTAAGCATTTAATTATTTATTTTGGGTTAGAATTAATTCTTATTAGTGTATTTATTTATTGTATAGGGTAATTTGGAGTTGGAAGAAAGTGAAATGAAAATGAAGAAAAAACAAAGAAATATTGAAATTCAAATTGGTGAAGAATGAAGAATGGAGAATGAATGAAGAACTAAGAATTAAGCCTTGTAAGGTTAGGAGTTTTCTGCAAATCGAGGGAGCTAAATTAAAAGGCTCTAACCTTATTATTGCTAGAGGAATTCCTACTACTCCAAAACGCCAATGCATGCCACAAGAACCCATTATACTAGAGTCCAAATTAAAACTGTTGGAGCCAAGACACATCATAAAATGTCAATACATGCCACATGAAATGCAAGAGAGAACCCACTCTGCTTGAGGGAGGTCAGACACTCCAAAACACTGGCAAGGAGTGCTAAAAACACATAAACAAATAAGAAAAAAAAGAAAAAAAATGCTAGAGCCATAGAGGAGGGGACTTCTTTCGATAGCTACTCCAACGTAGACATTCGACTCAAAAATAAGCAAAAAGGGAGGAGATGGCAGCTCATTCACCAAGAGAGATTTAGCACCACCTTCTTCTCTAACCTAAAGTTCAAGTTTCAAGCTTCAAGCTTCAAGCTTTTAGATTTCAAGCATTAAGAGTTCCATCAAGTTCCATATTTTTTTTCATATTTGTTTTACTTTTATTTTATTTCATTATATTTTATATTTTGAAGAATACAAACATGATTAAACTTATTTCTATTATGAGTAGCTAAAATATATTTAGGATTTGTTGTTTGAACTATATTTGAACCTTTGGTTGTTGATTTAATGTTATAAATGTTTGTGTTATTTATTGTGCTAAACCTTGTAACAAATCGAGAGAGTGAGTTTGATAATCTGTGTTAAATGTATAACGAGAGTTGACGTTTAATAGACCTATAAATAACAAGGTATTAATGTGTTAGGAAGAGATTTCAACATATTGATATAAGTAGCCTACAAGATAGCTTCATATCTAGTTGAATGTTTAGGAAAGGCTTTTCATGTCGAGAGATCCCAAAGTTAATCCTAGATTATTTAACTGGTGACATTTAGATGTGTCTTAAGAGAGGGTAGCTAAAATATTAAGAAGTCTTGGGCAAAACATAAATTGAATAACAATCTAGAGAGGAACAAATAGGGATAATGACAAGTCCTAATTTCAATCTTAATTTTCTCATAGCTTCAATTTGTGGTTTTGACTTTGGTTGCATTGTTTTTTTTTATC
The DNA here is from genome assembly GCA_028565735.1 of Pinacopodium congolense. Lineage (NCBI taxonomy): Eukaryota > Viridiplantae > Streptophyta > Magnoliopsida > Malpighiales > Erythroxylaceae > Pinacopodium > Pinacopodium congolense. The sequence continues at coordinate 9,250 of JAOXYD010201980.1, forward strand.
TATAATTTTTTTTCATTTACTCATCTTTTTAAATTTGTTTAAATTAGCTTCTTGAATAAAGTGTAAGCCAAATTGATAGGGTGTTTAGATACAATCTCTATGGGATCGATACCTATAAAACTTGTGGAGCTATAAAATTCCAAGCTCGGCACCAGAGCTTCTGGTCTTTTGATTTAACTGTATAACAAAAGATAAAGTTCCAAGCTTGATGAGCTTGTGGTCTTTTATACAACCTATTTAACGTTCAATGCGGAGGAGAGATGCGACTTAGGAGGGATAAAGGGAAATCTGGTGCTATGCGTGATGGGAGAGAAGGTTATGGAAGAAGAAACTTAATTTTGTACGACGTCGTTTTAGCATTTATTAAGGGGCCCACATGTTATCATTTTAAAAAATAAGTATTTAATAGTTAATTTTAACAGAGTTAACGGTGAAGGGTGCTTTTCAAACGTTCATTAAATATTTTGATTGTTTTTTAATATTGTATAAATATTAAATTTTAATTTAAATATTTTAAAATATTAAAATCTGACTTAAATTTTTAAATAAACATTAAAGTATTAGTCTTTTGCCATTAAGTAAACCAAAGGCCTTGGTAACAATGATGAGTTAGGATGCAATAAGCAAATGACAAATTCAACGAAATATCACCATAGTTAGACATCAACCAGCATTTCATAGTGCAGGTGTGCTCGAGTACAAGTGCATCTAAATATTGTGTAATTTTGCCAGAGAAAAAATTATGCATATATTTCACATATTTCCATATTTTCATTACTAACAGAGGAGTATAGATTCTATAGAAACCTTGTTTGTGTTGTCTAATCCTGACTCTTCGAGTTCGTTTGTATCTGACAGATTCATTATTATCCCAACAACAATTGGGTTGTTGACTGTTGCTCGAGGGTATTTCCGGGATAAGAACAGTAAAAGCAATGTCGTGTTCCTAGAAGACAACATTACATTGGAATGACTGAAAATTTGCAAGATAAGTACTTCTAACGCAAAAGGGTATAATCATATCTACATTCGAATGCATTATGAATCCTTGGCTGAAACTACTAGGTATGTATGCCTTTTGATCAGAACCTTCTAATAAAAAAAAATCATCAAATCTGGCATGTTTTAAGAGAAGTTAGGGTAAGGAATCAGAAACAGAAGAGCTTGTGTACATTTAAGGAATTTAGTTAGGATCATGAGAGTTTCGTTGTATTGGGGGAAGCCTAATTAATTGTAATTTGTAAGGGTTAAATTTCACCGTAACAAACTTCCTTAGCAACTTAACATTATCCCTCATGTATTTCTCTTTTCTCTCTCTTTTGCATGGATTGTGCTTCTAGATATTAAAGAGTTTTGAGTGATCCAACAATTTAAAATTAAAAAATAAATTGAATCTAACTGAATTTTACAAGTCATAATATATTATTTTTGTGTGATTTAGTTTTACCAACTTTGCTTCAAGAAACATTATTGATCATAGTTTCTTCACCATGGCCGAAACTGTAGAAATGACTGACTTTACCCTTGGACAAAAAGTTAAGTCAAACCTTATATTGGAAGAAGATATGTTACTAGTAAACTAATCATGGCATATGTATATATGAACTTCGAGATTCTTGTCTTCAATTGCATTATCTATAATTATGACAAAACAAGTTCTTTCACCAATTTTATAATAAAATATAAAAGTTTCTTAAGACACAAAACAAATATTTTCACTGGTTCATATTAAAATATAAGGCCATGTTTACTTGGATTTTAATTTTTAGTTCTAATTTCTTATTTTTTTAAAATATAAAAATAAAAAATACACTAATAAAGCATAGAAATCGAAAAAAATACAACAATCAATAAAAAAATATAACTATATAAAAAATTACAACTCACAATCTAACTAAATATTTTAATACAATTTTAATTCTTAGTTCTTAGTCCCCAGTAAACCCACAACCGCAACCAATAAAAGTTTTTCTTCTAAGTTCTCGGTACAATCTTAGTTCTTAAATGACTTTGTCTAATTTTTTAAGTAAATTCTTTTATGTTTAAAAAAACTTAATTTATCTTTGAATGTTTTTTAAAGTATTATTTCATCTTTTAATATTATTTACTTCCTAATGTTACGATACATTTTACTCTTTAAATATTAATTTTGTTAAAATTTTGTTAATGAACCATTAATTATATACAAGTAACATGTTCATAGTGAATTTCATTTTAAAGATAATGAAGCATTTTAAAATTTTTTTAAAAAATAGTGGCAGCAAGTGGTTGATTAAATTTGGAATTAGTGGGATAGTCAACAATAAAACAAAAAAATTAAATCAAAAGTTTGCAACAAAATTTAAGTTAGATTTAACATTTCAAAATATTTAAAAAAATTTAATATTTTAAAAATGTTCAACAAGAATGTAACGGTTCAACAAAAATTCTCTCAAATATTTTTCAAATATTATAATTTTTTAAAAATCTTCGTAAATGTTAAAGCCTGACTTAAACTTTATCACATGAATTAAAGTTTAATCTAATACTTTTTTTTCCCTAAAAATAAGTTGAACCTTCTTTTCTATTTTAGGAGGTAGAAAGTTTTACCTTTTTTTTATACCTAATTAACTTAACGTCCACGAGAAGAAAATAAGCTGAAACCAGGACGTAAAAATGAACAAGGCATGCAGATCTTTATCTTCGTTAATTTTAAATTTTCACATTAAGGATTCCCTACTACAGACGTCAAAACCAACAAACAGTAATAGGCCTCGAACTTTCAAACCTTTTAAAAATGGGAGGTCACCCGAGACACTCCTCGTGAACCAATGTGGTATGACCTTATCTATTGAAGTAATTTAGTGCTTAGATTACCTTATGATATTCTCCTATTCTGAACCCTCGGATTGGAGCTGACCATTGTGAGTCAAGATCCCAAACAAAATCACAGAGTCACTGCATTTAGGCCTCCGATAAGACCAAAATCGAGCTCAACAACTCAGGCATAAAGTTAACTAGCTTTCCTTATTTTTCGTTTTGTCCATGCTCAGCCTTAATTGTAACAGTTAAGCATGTGAAGCAGGTAGATCAGTACTATCATCATTAATTTAACGAATATTTAATTGAGTTGGAGGTTGTGATTTTTTATTGTGAATACGATATTTTTGTATTGGTTATTAAATTTTTTTTGTTTTTTTGTTTATTTATATAAAAGATTGCTACACTATTTATACTAACAATGTGTGTTTAAATATAGAAATTCAATTATTCAGAAAACAATTATTCCACTAAGATTATGGAACTGTTGTAGCTATTACAACTGTTACAATATTCAATCTACAGGAGACATGGTGCTAGATTTATGAAGAGAATAATGTTATGTGTTATCATCCCTCTTTAAGCTCAAGCTATAGGTGATTGTGAGCTTTTGTCATTATTGTTAGAAAGTTGCTGAGGTAAAAGCCTTAGTCATAACATCAGTAATTTGATCTTTGATTAGAATGTGTTTGATGAAGAGGGTCTTTTTTCCCACCAAATCATGAACAAAGTGTATGCTAATTTCAATGTGCTTGGTGTGTGTATGAGCAATTAGATCAACGGTGAGAAGGGTAGCACCAAGATTATACAAGGTTACTTTTAAGTTGAAGAAACCAATTTTGCCAAGTAGTGATGTAATCCAACAAAGTTTTGCTAATGCTTGCACGATGTTGTGATATTCGGCTTCATTACTAGAACGTGCAATTGTCAATTATTTCTTAGCTATTTAAGAGATAAGATTAAAGCCCAAATAAATTCAATAGCCAAATATAGTTATTAGGGCATTCAACCTAGTTAGCATCAGAGTAAGTAGTAAGAGTGATGTTTTAGGGTGTGTTGAAGTGTAGGCCATAAGAAAGAGTAGATTGTAAATATCGTAATATTCTTTTAACCATTATCTTGTGGACATCAGTAGAGTAATGCAAAAACTAAGAGATTTTATTGACAACAAATTGAATATCAGGTCATATGAGACAAAAGTATTTTCGAACACTAACAGTGCTTTGATATTTGATTGGATCAGAAAGTAGAATGTCATAGTTTTTAAAGAGGGATAAGATAAGTGTCATAGGAGTAGGTACAAGTTTAGAGTGGTTGATATTGGTACGAGTGAGAAGGTCATTTATGTATTTTGTTTGAGTGAGAAAAACACCATCAAGTGTAGGTGTACTCTCAATTCCAAGTAATTAGTGAAGATGGCCAATATCTTTTATAGAGAAGGCAGTATTAAGGTCATTGATGAGAGAAGCGATAAAGGATTAGAAAGAACTTGTAACCAAGATATCATCTACGTAGACTAGGAGGAAATTATAGATAAAGAGTAAGGTATCAGATTTTGAAGGAGTAAGTTGAAATTAAGAAGTTTTTGACTTAAACGATAAAACTAAGCGCAAGGAGCTTATTTTAGAATAAAAAGAACTTTATTTAGGGAACGAATATAGTCTAGGTGATCATAATCAACAAAACCTGGGGGTTGAGGAATATAAATTGGTTCTTGTAGATTTCCATCAAGGAATATATTGTTGACATCTAGATGTCGAATTGGCCAAGCTTTGGTGAGAGTAATTGTTAGGATAATACGAATGATATTTAGTTTAATTACTGGGATGAATGTATCAGTGTAATCAATTATAGGGGAGTAGTGATAACCTTTGGAACTTTGTAATGTTCTAGAGAATCATGACGTTTGTGTTTGGTTTGAAAAACCCATTTACATCCTACTATATTAAAATTGAGAGGAAGGGGAACAAGGATCCAAGTTTTGTTGTGATGGAGAGCATGAAACTCTCTAAACATAGCTTGACACCAATGAGGGAACTTCTTTACGCATTTGTAATAGTTGGGATCAGGGTTATTAGATGTTGAAGTAGTAGTATGAAAGATAATATAATCAAGGAGGGTATGTGGTATCTGGGTATTATCTCGAGTGTATGTTGTCATAGTATGTTGATGACATTAAATTATTGGTGTTGGTGATGGTTGGGTTATTTGGGTTGGAGATGGAGGAGAAGGAAAATTAGGTGGATTTTTCAATGGGTGGAATTAAAAGGGAGGAGTAAGTTAATGATAAAGGGTGGGGTTGAAGCTTATGGAGGAGTAGTTAGGTGGGCACGGAGGGAAATAGTTTTAATGAATTGATCCTAGCAAGAAATATAAATGTTATTTGTTTAAGGATCAAGAAAATTATACCTTTTATAGTGTGGAGAGTACTTAAGGAAGATACACGATATAGATTTGAAGGTAAGTTTGTCATTTCTGGTGGATCCAAGAAAAGGAAAACAGGTATAACCAAAGATGTATAGATGAAAAAGGTTGAGTTTCGTGAGATATGGGATTTTATGAGTTGACTTATGATAGAGGAATATTGTGGGTAGTAGATTGAAAAGGTAAATAATAGTTGAGAAGGCTTTAAACCAAAAGGATTTAGGAAGAGAGACATGAACGAGTTGGGTAAGGCAAGTTTAAGTGATATGTCTTATTTTTTGTTTAGCAATCCCATTTGGTTGAGGGGTGTGTGGATAAAAGATGCGATAGATTATATCATTTGTAGTTAGGTATTGAGCAAATGGTCCTTTGATGAGTTCATTGGCTCTGTCACATTACAACATTTTAATTTTTGTGGAATCTTTTTCAATTTGGTTTTTGAAATGACAAAAATGAAGAAAGGCTTGAGATTTATGAATTAAAGGCTATATCCATGTGTAGCGACTAAAGTCATAAATAAAAATGATAAAATAACGATAACCAAATAAAGAGAGTACAAGGAAGGTACCCAAATGTCATAGTGAATAAATTGAATAGGCGCAATAGACACATGCGATGAAGAATAAAAGGGTAATTTAATACTTTTACCTTGAAGACATGAGATACAAGGCTTTACTACATTGGGCCTAATAAAGAAATTGCAAGATAAATGAGAAAAGGTGTTATTACATAGATGGCCTAGTCTTTGATGCCAAATATTTGAGAATATGCTACAAGTAGTGAAGCTACTGGATTAGAAAAGGCTCGAAGAATTAGCATTTGGTAGAGATTTGTATTGATGGTACCTACAAGGAGTGGTGTCTTGCTTTCTAAATCCTTTAAAACATAATAAAAAAGATTAAACTTAATTGAACAATAGTTATTATTGAAAAATTTTCCAACATATAGAAGATTTGTAGTAAGTTATGGAACAATTAAAATATCTTTAAGATAAAGTGATTTAGGATTTTGAGTAAGTGTGAATGAACCAGTTGAAGTAATTGGAAGGGTATTATCATTACCGACGAGTACTTGGTTATGGAAATCATATGGTTCCATGAAATTTAGAAGTTATAGATCAAGTTTCATGTGGGAGGTTGCACTGACATGTGTCAATAAGCTATTCACCAAAATTCATGTCAATTGGATGAAGAATGAAAAATATATGATGAAAATGTCGAGTGGTGTTGCAAGCAATCACATAGGCATCGATTGACTGAATGAGGTGTACAGAGACATCAGTTATCCGAATGAAGACATCAGTCGATCGAATGAAGCGAAGGTCAACCGAATTAAGCCATAAGTAGATCGAAGGAGACCATCAGTCGACTGAATGACTATCGGTCGACCAAATGAGGTCCATCGGTAAACCGAACATCAAGAATACGCAATAGTAAGTTGGCAACAGGTAGATTTGCAATGGATACAACATTTAATGAATATGAGCGTTCGGCTAATTGAGCTTACAAAGAGTATAAATAGGTGTGTTGATGTTGTTTAAGGATGAAAGAAGTGTAAAAAGTGTTTATACATTATTGTTGAGTATTCTTGAGGATGTATGAGCTATTAGTAAAGTTGTGGTTATACTTTTGCGAAGGTTATTCTCAAGCCATAAAAATAGTGTTGTAGGTTATTCTTAAGCCTTGAAAAAGAAGAGTAATAGGTTATTCTTAAGCCTTAGAAAACAAAGAGTGAAAGGTTATTTTTGAACTTGTAAAAAGGATTGTATTATGTACTCTTGTTGATTGCAATAAGAATGAAATCTCAACATTGGTATTGGAGACTGGATGTAAGGCAAGTGGATTGAGCCAAACCAGAATAAATAATTTGTGTTTCTTTTTTCCTTTCTCTTTTATTTTTATGTATTTAATTTAATTTTTTAAGTTATTGTTGTTATTTAACTTGTATAATTAAATTATTGCTTAGCTTCCGCATTTAATTGAAATTGATAAAAAGACTTAGGTTGATAATATTGAAAAGAATTTTTAAAAACTTAATTCACTCCCCTCTTAGGTGCCACATAGGGCCAACACTTTCCAATAAGATCAAGGATTTTTTAAAGCAATACTAATTAAAAACAGTGGAACATTATTCTTAGTTACTTTAGTGTGAAGAATTATATATTAATTAGTCAATAACTTTCATATAATTTACTTTATATTTAATGACTACTAAGTAATCTATTCTTAAATAGAAAAGGTAATAAGTGGTATTAAAATATAACAATTTATATATGAGAAACCTTAGATATCTCAAGTTTAAGGATTGCATATACAATTATCACATAAACATTTTCATAGTTATGTAAGTAATGATTCTCATATGAAGTGAGTTTAGTGAACTTATTCTTTAACAAATATCCACATGTTCATTTAAGTATCTCTATATTTTAATATATGAGATTGGCTACTTCTTTTATAAAGAAAAAATATAACATATGTTTTTTTTAGTAAAAATAGCATACTAGTCTTCCTATTATATTAATATATAATCTTAGTAGAGCAGTGATTAGGAGTAATTTATGGATAACACTAAAATGTAATTTGAATCTCATAATTATAATCCCGTCATAATTTCAATTATACAGTATATTTATGTTATGAATTTTGTCATATATATTAATTAATTGAACAAATATATGTAACATAAATAACATCTTTAATAAAACATGTCATAAATTATAATCAACTGATCAGTTGTAGAGTAAAAACTAGTAATCTATAATATTAAATAAAGTTTTAAGTTTTACTACCAAAGTCAATATTAATGAAAAACTCATATATATATATATATATATTACTTTTATTGTTTAAGTTTCCATCAATCTCCACTCTCATTCCAATTCTACATCCTAAGACTTAATTATTAATATTAGTATTTAAGAGTTTATAGAATTAATCAAGTATTTAAATAAACTAATTAGTGACACAATGCTTGGCTTGTTCAAATTGTAGTGCCATGGACTCTTTGTCTTGTTCACCTTTTTTCCCATTGTTTTTCCATTATACTATTTTCTTCTTTTTTAAAAAAAAGTAAACTACTCCCCACTCTCTGCAGTTTGGCCATTTTCAACTCACCCCATATATTTTTAAAATGTCACGACATTTTTTTAGGCTAACTATTAGTCTTAATAAACTTTAAAAGGCTAACTATTAGTCTTAATTATCCAAAACCTATCTCAATATTAAGTTAAGAAAATTTGACATTTCACTTTGCGAAGTGAGTTGCAATTAGATTGGCTATCTTTAAAGATAATAGACTTAGAAAATAACTTGCATGTTTAAATAGATAGCGAAAGAGTTACTTACCAATAGGGTTAGGTTGGCCTTTCTCCTAAAGGGTTTAAAAGGGTCCTTATCCATGTTTTTTTGTAGACGATGATTTTGATGACAAAAGGAGTATAGGAATCTTAAATTTAGTTGGATATGATTTAGAATATAAGTCAAGTTTTATGCCATCAAGTTATGAAACCTCTAGTTTAACAAAAATTAGAAATTTGACAAGAAAAGATTATATTTTTCCATAAATGAATACAAATATAAGAGAAAAGGAGGCAGAAATTAGAATGTCAAGACTGAGTCTTGAAGTAGATAAGACAATTGGAAAAGAAAGCGCAAATTATTATGAAGAGAAGAAATGGAATTCAATGGGAAAAACACACCATATAAAGTAGAATGCATAGATAGGAGATTAATAGCAAACACTGGTTATGATACTGAAAAACATAGAAAATCTATGTATATAAGGAGAGATTTGTAACATAAAAGCCAAAGGAGAGTAGCAAAGCTAGATTTCACTACCTAATAACAACAAATTTGTAAAGTGACAGCTATAGAAAACATGAAAAAAAAATCCAAGTTTAGAATAAGGAAAATAAAAAATGAAAATCCATCAATATAGGGATTCATAGGATTAGAGAGTTTAACAATAGTGACATTTTCATTAGATCCAAAAAATGAATTTAGAGGTTCAATGATGGAGATGATTCAAGAGACGAGGATTAACATGCACAAAGAGAGTGAATTAGGTTTGTTTTAATTTTAAATCAGAATGTGAACAATTCTCGCCTTGATGATGCCAAAAAAAGTTATTACTATATAAATAACTATAACATTAATATACTAGCATTACAGTTTCAATTTTCATCACAATTGTCTCTTTAAATCTATAGTTATGACTACAAGTTATAATTATACAAAATTTTAATATTTATTCCAAGCCCTTTCAATAATTTTGAACAAAAAAACTATATTCTTAAATTGAACTTTTGAGAGAGAGATGGAGTAAAAAACAAGTTTTTTTACCTTAATAAATAAAAAAGTTGTAAAAAAGAATGAATGCACCAAAGATATAAGAGAATATTACACCAATATATAAAAGAATATTACACCTTACCCCCTGTGGTTTGTTAATTTTTATCTTTACCTCTTTATACTTCAAGCTATCAAATTCCCTTTTAAACTTTTAAGAAACTTTCACCATATCCCCTATCAATCTAGGCTAGGCCACGTCTAATGCCAATTTAGCTACTATATCAACTATATGTTAGTGATTGTGATCCTATTCACTAACAGAGGGTTGATGTGGCATCTAACATCACATGTAATGTGACACAATCCAGATCGGATAGAGGTATGATGAAAGTTTCTTAAAAGTTTAAAGGGATAATTTGATAGTTTTCAAAGTACAGGGGATGAAGTGAAAAACGACCAAACTATAAAGGAATGAGGTGTAATTTACTCTATATTTAAATAGGTTTTATCAAAACTTGTTGACAACAAAAAATAATATAAAAGTACATTTAATGAAAAGTGATCTTATTGTCACTTTAAACACTTGGTATCCAAAAAGACGTCATCGTCAAAAGGCTCATGATCTTCAATCATTTTATTCACTCACTACTTCTGCAATTCGTCAATAATATTAACCTTCCTTCACTTATAAAGTTCTATATCATAGTATCCACCAATGATAAACTGGGGAATCTTTTTTCCTTGAAAGAGCCATAACTTCTTAAATTTGAAGTTGGTTTTGGGGTTAGAGTAAAGCCTCTTCCAGTCATTATTGTTATATCTAAAGCAGAATAATTAGTGTCTAGCTAAAATACATTTAAAAATTCAGCTTTTTATTTTTATTTTCTATTTCTGTTGTTATGTATTTTCATTGATTATTGTGTGTTTTTTCAGTTTATGTGTTATTTTTTTCTATATTATATTTGTGTGTTATTTTTTATTTATGCGTTGTTTTTTATTTCCTTATTTAAAAAAAGAAATTGAAAACCTTACACAAACAAACCCTATGATCTTTAAAGGCATGATTACATGATGAGCAAGTTGATTAGACAATATTTTACTAACTTATAACTTGCAACTTATGACTTACGATCTACAGCCTATAGCTCGTGCCTTGTCAATGACCTACTAAACTATAACCTCTAGACAAGTGATTTCCAAACAAATGATCTGTTGATCTATTATTCCACCCTATTATTTTGCAAACTCATTGTTTTAGTGGTTTGCATGTCTTGAGCAGTGTAATGTAAACTGTGCATCGATAATACAGTGACACAATGTGATCCTATAAGATTCAAATGTTGGCTGGTATTTGACCTATCGGTCATAGTGATCAATATCGATCAATATTTGCAAAATTAATTGATAATGGAATTAAAATAAAATGTTAAACTTTTTATAGATCAAAATAAAAATATATTGTAAATTTTTGGAAATTAAATCATGACATTGGTTGATGACTGATATTTTAAAAATCAAAAGCAATATGACAACAGATAGCTCTTTCTTTTTCTTTCCTTCTCCTCCATCTTTCAGTCTTTCACTCTCTCTTCTTTCTTACCTTCCAAATATTTGTTTAACCCACCAAATCTCACATATACGAGTTGAAACATTCATTTCTAGCCTTTGTCTCACTCCAACAACTGAATTATTCCTCATAACCTCAAACAATTTATCAATTCAATCATTTATCCATCCGTGACTTCCTTTTCTTCCCTGGTAAAATTTCCAATTTCTAATGAGATTTTGGCAGTGGGGACTGGTCCTTTGGCACCACTTCTACATTTGGTTGTATTTGTATCAACTAATTTTAAGAAATTCAACTGAAATTAAAAAAATCTCTAACCTTGATAAAATTGAAAATTTTCAATTTTGCAAAAATTTTATACAATTAATTATTAATTATTGTTTAATTAATAATTTTTAAATATTGTAGAAGTTGAATTTCATATGAATTCATATATAATAAATCAAATTCAAATTTTTATAGAATTAAGGTTTCAAAATTGAGATATTTTAATTTCTGGTGAAATGCTTCAAATTTTTTTCAAAGACAAATGTATTTTCATAAATTAAAGTAAAATTAAGCTATTTGAATCATCAATTTTATTTTTAGATATATCGGTAGATTAATCAAAATAAAAGAATATGTATAGGAAAAGATTCAACTTAGTTGAAAGAAGCTAGATAAAACTAAACAAAGAAGCTAAAATAGAAGGTTACAACGCTAACCTGGCAATAGAAAATATCTGAGAAATCAAGAACTAAAACAAAAGGAAACTGAACTACCAAGTAAACAAACCAGAGCAGAACAAAAATAAGACAAAGAAATCTAGTCACAAAGAGACAACTATAAAGTAAACTAATCAGGCTTAGTTTGAACTCAGACCGAACCTTGGATTGAATTCTCAAAGCCACAACTGCTAGGATTATTTTCATCATCACCAAAATGCACTATGGCCCTCTTCCTGCTATAGAAATGTAAGAGGTCATCCATGATCTCACAAAATTTTTCTTTAAATAGAATCTAGGGAGTATGGATTCACCAGAAACTTCTTATGCGGATGAAATTTGGCTAGGACTAGATATTAAGGGTGGACTGTTCTTTTTTTCTATTTTCTGCCTCCTATTAAAATAAGTCACAAAATGAGCCCCTTAGTGCTATGATGCCCATTCTTTCTTACTAGGGAGTTGAACTAATGTTTGTCCACTTGTTTCATTGAAAGAGAGGTTGCTTTCCTTTATTTAAATCATCAGGATCTGTTATGGGAATAAAACCTACAAAGAAAAAAAAAAGGGTTAAAAGTAGAATTAAAAACCTAAAAACTACTAGTACCACTCTCTTGTGTTTAAGCTGAGCTTTTCCATAGTTTGAAACAATGTTGTAAAAATCGGACCGAATATCGAACCGATAAAGGAAGGGTTTAGAGGTTAGAGGTTCAACCGGTATAAAACCGTTATAAAATCGGTATTGAACAGGTATAAAATAATAAGATGTATAAATTATTAATCTATTTTTTGTTAATCTTTTACTAAATTATAATATCAAAAATAT
>JAOXYD010201988.1:0-21854 GCA_028565735.1 Pinacopodium congolense
TAACACAATTTCAACATAAATGAAAAAATCCTTAATTTCTATATCATTGGAAAATTAAATCTATATAATCAAATGCAAATAATGATTATACTAGTTTAATCATACATCTAATTTCATCAATATAAATTTAATTTGAAAATACATAATACAATTTTACCAAAAATTGAAAAATTCCCAATTTATATATTCCTAAGTTGTGAAAATTTTAAATTATACCAAATCAAGCATAATTAATGATTCTATTAGCTCAATCATGCTTCTAAGTATATGGATATACATTTAATTTTAAAAAACCTAACACAATTTCACCAAAAAATTGAAAATCTCAATTCTAAAACCCTAATTTTACCTGAATTAGAATTTGATTCATTTTATATGCATTCATACTAAATTTAACTTTTTACATTAAGTACTAATTAATAACTAATTGAATAAAAATTTAACGAAATTGAAAAATCTCAAATCTTAAAGTTAAGAAATTTACTAGTTTCAACTCAAAATTTTCAAATTAGTTGATAGAAATGGATGTAGACGTTAGAGAGATGCTAAAGCTTCTAATCACCTATAGGAATCTGATCAGAAACTTGAAAAATTGCTAAACGAATAGATGAAACTCAAACTTATAAATATAGGTGTTTTGTAATTATTTGGTGCTTTCGGCGATTTTTTAAGTTATTAAAGTTAAATATAAGTAAGAAGTGAAGGATTAAACTCAAATGTAAAGTTTTATGTAAAAAACAAATTGAGATTTGGGAAAAAAGGATGAAAAAAACCGAAGGAGAAAAAGGGAGAAGAAAAGAGAATGAGGGAAAGAAAGGTTGTTGTTGATATAATTTGACCATTGGTTAACCGATATATGTTAAATTTTTAAAAATTCCATTTCGAAGAATTAAAATTTCACCCTAATTTTAGGTTAGTAAACTAGTTAATATGGGCTAGTTAGCCTGATCTAGTTCAGAATATTGGTTTGACACGATATGAGGCCCCAAATTTTACTAGCCTTAAGCTGTTAAGATATGGACCAGTCAGTTTCTATCAATTTGTATCCATATTCTAAACTTTGCTAAAAACTCTTCCTTTAACCTGTTTGCATATTTTACCCACTTTTCTTTTTCCATCATCTTTTTCATATGTTTCTAAAAATCTGATATAAAAGTTTCTTAATATCATCTTTTTCTATCCGATCCTTTTCATGAGTTTCCAAAAGTAACATTTAAAATTTTTTACTATGCCAATTAGAACATGTCATATCGACCGGATGATAGTATAAAACCAAGAGGTCTTGTTTTGTGTGTGAGTATTAGCCACTGAACAATATTGATTGAAACTTAGATCTTGGTATTGTACCGAAATTTAAATGAAAAATAAAAAAACTTTTTCAATACCCCCTATTTACAGTTGATATAGATTGAAACTTAGATTGGTAATGTCCCAAAATCTAAGTAAAGAATGAAAAAACTTTTTAAACCCCAATCTATTTACGTGTCTTTGGCTTTATGCAGCTAATCTAACTCCCCTCTCTTCTTCTCCTATGTGTCGCCTCCCCTCCCCCTCAACAATTTATCTCTCATTGTGAGACCCCCATTGTCATGCCATGCCCCTATTGAAGTCCCTCCTCCCTCGTGTCGCCATCTGCCAACAACCTGGTCTTTGCCTAGTCTTCTTCTCCCCCTAGCTGTCATCCCTATCCCCATGTCTACTACTTTCTTGTCTTCATCATTAGTGCTACCTAATGCCTTCTCTCACACAAAGACAGTAATAAAGAGAGGGAGAGAGAGAGAGAGTGGTAAAGTGGAGGTGTAAGGAATTAGGATTAAACAATTTGTTTAGAATTTAATTAAGGATTAAAGTTTATTTTTTTATTGAAATAATCAAAGAGTGGTAGTGGTTGTAATAAAGCAACAAAAAAAACCAAGCCAAACACAATTGGAGATGATGTAAAATGTGAAGGGTCTATTTGATTCATCTTTCTGATTCTATTTTCTTAAATACGGGAACTAATGTAAGTTATTTTCATCGATTTTCATATATTTTTATCGGTTTCTATGCATTTTATTAGTTTTGTATTTTTATTAATTTTTAGGTTTTACATTTATTTTTTTGAATTTTTTCATCATTTTTTTATTTATAACACGGAAATTGAAATCCGAACCTATGTGCTAGTGGTTGTAGTCAACTTTGTTTTCTTATTTATATCTATCAATTAAAATCATATTATAAATGCTTTTTAGAGAGAAAAAGTTATTCAAAGTTTGTCCTCTTTGTTTTAAGATTTTCTATTTTGACTTTTATACCATAAAATTATGACCATTATTGCAAATTTATATCATTTTACTACATTATTACTTAAGGGGGCTATCTTATAAATTTATAAAATTTAAAAATTAATTTATAATTTTAAAAAATTATTCAAAATTGATATCTAATATTAATTAGTATCGGTATAATATCGTACCAAAACTAAATCTAGCACAAGTGTTAATATGGTATTTAAAACTTTATCTAAAAGTTTGATACACAAATTTCTCAACATCTTGAACTACTAATTAATTTGTTAACATCATCTGTCATTCATTTTTAATACAAGTTTTCCTTCTTGGTTGATATTGCCATTTTGAAAGTACTCGGTCATTAGAATGTAATTTTCTTACCTCCATAGCAGGTCAATAAAATGATTTATTGGAGAAATGTTTTTGCTCTATGAAATACATGGCGGTAAGAAAGAGAACAAGTATATATCCTTTTTGTAGTATATCAGCATCAGAATTCACATGTTAGCATGTGTTGCTTCTGAACATTTCTTTTGCACATCAACCTGTGCCTAAAGTTTAGTTCCTCCCATTATCAAGTAAAGGGCAAGTATTTTCACACTAAATATCTAGTTTAATGAGATGTTTTTATAGAATCATTAATAAATTATTTTATGATAATAAACGAAGACCCACCTTCTATTACAACCTTCATAGTAAGTTGTTCAATTTCTTTCCTCTTTTTCCTCACCTTATTTTCATTTTCCATCAACAATCTGAGCAATTGTCTCGACCTTAACAGACATCCATAGATCAGCAAAATGATTTATTGAAAAGCATGGATAGGTTATTTGCAGTTTGGCATCTTCAGGAGCTAGTATATAACTCCAAATTTTTTTATTGTAATATATTTTATATAAGATAGTGGTGTATTTTTATAATGTAAGCGTTTTCTTCATATAATATGGTAGTATTCTTTAGTATAATATGGTAGTACTTTTTTTGACAATTAGTGGTTTTTTTTGTTGAATGCAGTGATAATATTTGTAATTTTTGCAAAAAATTGCATATTTTAGAAGTATGTCCTACATAGTTGCATGTTAAAAAAAAATGTAAAAGTTTTTATTCTTGTACATATTGTACAAACTCCATAAAGGAATAAAAATTGTTATCAAATCACTATGTTTTCCATTAAAAGGAAGTAAATGTCATGAAAGTAAAAGGGAAGGTAAACCAATAAGTACAAATATATTTTTCAAAATAGATATTAATATGTTCTGTGAAAAAAAACTGACAATGGTATCTTAATTTGATTTGAATCTTGAATTTACAGGTGGTGAATGAAGCAGTTACTGGAAGCATAAGTTAGTGAAATTACAACCGAAAGAACAAAGTAGAAAGTTTGAATTAATCTAAACAAAATGTCTAAAGGTTATTCTATGAAGTATTATTTTTCGTTTCATTGTTGATAAGATTGTTTCAATATTTGTAGACTTGATATATCATTTACTATTTACTTCGAAGTAGTTGAAGTGGGTGACCAACATAGGATTCCGTGAAATTAGGGAGATGGAGAGGTTTTGTGTGAGGAGGGACCTTTTGATACTATCTCTCTCTTTGCTTTGGTTTAAAGAACCTTAAGTTGATAATAAGGTATGAATAAGTGGAGGATATTCATAGGGACACTGGCCCATAGATAGTCAGAGTTTTGAGCGAAAGTAAACGAGTATGCATTAAAGTTTATAAGGTTAAGGTATTAAGGCTTCGTATGGAGTATGAAATCATTGATCACCAAATGGTATTCAGTCTGTATGTACTTTAGAAAGTTGGGGTTTTGTAAATTTAAAAAAGTTTTAAATGAAATTTTGTATATTTTGTATTTTTCATGTTCAAATACAACTACGTTATTAGCGCACATTTGCTTCAAATACAACTACGTTATTAGCGCACATTTGTTGGATACTATAATCGATGTTGATGACTGCAAACAACTTGATTAGAGGCATTTTGTTTTCAACCATCTTCCAAAGCATACTTGCAAATTCAACGAAACTTTGAAGGCCACTGATATTGTGCCTTAAATTGGAGGTTATGCAACTGTCTTGATGGTGAGTTAAGCATTCAACAATTTCGAAGTATATAAAACTTGTTCTGATATAAAATATATCAATCATAATAAATGACTTGATTTATTCTTTTTTTTTTAATATTTATTATCTAGATAGGCTGCATGCCAATCGTCCCTTCAAGTAGAGGAAGATGACAAGAGCTACCGTAGGATGGCATCTACATAGATGACACATTAGATGCTGATAGGGTATTTTTGCATAAGTATATGAGCTTGAAGGTATTGTTGTTTTATAAATATAGGATATTATAATTCTTGAATGAATAAATTAATTACTTAACTAGTATTGAATGTGGTGGCTCAATTACAACAAGGAATACTTGATGAAGTGTCATAGCGAGTGGGGGACTGCTAGAGTAAGTTATTATGGGAGGCAGAAGGTACAAAGGTAGTGATTTGTTTATTCTTTTGCAGATACCCTATAAATTGTATAATGTGAATGAATAGGTATTGACATTTAAGTTAATGGTAGGCATCACAGGAGGACCTGAGATAGGAAAAGAAGTCGATGATGGAGAAGAAAAGTGAACAAGTAGTCTCGAGGCATAAGGAGATGCCAATAATAGATTAAAAAAAAAAGTTCTGCTGTAAGATGAGACACCAATAATGGACAAAAAATGAGCAAGATACCTTGAGGTTTGAGGAGACATTGATGACGGAGAAGACATTAAAGAAGCAGTCCAAGTTGAAAGTATATTTTAAAGAAGCCTTTGCTATGTTTAGAGGATTGTTGAAATAATTTTTGATAGTGTGTTTGAAATGCAAGCAATAACACGGGACTAAACTTGTGGGAAGACACTAATGATGGACATTGAAGGCTACAAATCTACCCAAAAAAAAAAAGATACAGATGAAATAGAAATGAGTGAGGAGGTAAGATCAGTAAAAATTGGATGAATTCATTATGTGTATCCTAAGGAAGTTGATAACAAAAATTTGGAACTTCAGGAAGGAGGAAATGCAAGTGCGGCATCCAGAGATGATGCTACATTTCTGATATTAGGAAATGTTGGAAAAAGAAAATCTAAAGATCGTAGTAGGCTTCCAACTTTCGCTTTCTTATATGTGAAATTTCTTAGATAATGCATCCAAGTTAAGGATATACAATATATCAGTAGGAGAGTAATTTTCTGACTGATGTATACGTACAAGTTAAGCAATTTTCATCAATTTTATTACTTAAGATGGCACATTCTGAAGTTGTTCTAACCCAGTACACATTAATATTGTTGCATAGGAGTGACTCAAGGAGAAATAATAATTTTAGACTCATATGGTGAGTATCTGAGTGAAGTGTTGGTAGGTAAATAACACTTAATCTAGTCTTTCACACTAATTTATGAACATGCTTCAGCCCTGATGTAAGAAAATTATATCCTATTTGTAGGCAATTGTTTTGTGGTAGGTGAAGGCGATACTTAATCATAATTTTGGTTTTACACTTCTCTAGTTGACGTTTCCAATCTCATATCTATAAAAATTCACTTTGAAAGAAAACCAATGAAAATTATATATATAATTTGATGGTACTATTTTTCATTTTTACACATAATTATCAATTTGATTTAAAGAAGAACCAACATTTTTGCATTTCTGTGTGTTGAAACTAAGCAATCATTACGAGATTTACTTATGTTGTGACTTAGAATTTTGAATGGTAAATTCATGTCTTTATGTTGTGTTTATTTGAAACATGCATTATAGTGTTTATGTTGATGTCAATTAATGTGATAGGATACAAATCCTAATTACTTGTAGTGGAAGAATTAAATAGAGATTTAAAAACACCTCTGGGACAAATTCATATAAAAAATGCAATTCACGATTAATATATTAAATACTGCACTGGTATTGGTACCGAATTTGTCTTAAAAATAGTACTGTATCGGTACAGGTAAATATTGGTACCATTTTGGATAATTTTTTAAAATTATAAATTAATTCTTAAATTTTGTAAAATTTGTAAAATAATATATAAATGTATTATATTGTTTATTTTTTAATTTAATTTTAAAACTAAAAATCCAAAATCCAAAATTTTTCTTTTTAAAATTTTTTTTAATTTTCTTTTATTTTTATTTTTATTTTTTCAGTACTCACCGATACGTTACATACCAACACGTACCAACCTGTACTAACCAATATTTTCGGTACCGATCAATATTAAATTCGGTACGGAATTGAAGAATTTCGTATCGAATTTTGACCAGTACTGATATGGTATTTGACACCATGCTCACTATGGGATTATTTATTTTCTCTTTTAACCATAAAGTAAATCCAAACGCTCTTTTTATTATAGCATGACTTATAAATATTTTATGAATTACAGTGGATTCATCTATGTAAAATTATAATATTTGTGGGATCTAATGCTTCGTATATAAATTCAATTCATTTTAAATCTTAATTTGTATTTAATTTTAAAAAATTATTGAGTGTTATATTAAAGTATGTAAATTGAAGATGTTAATTCAAAATATAGTTGATAAACTCAACATAAAACTTCAATTTATATGGCTTGCTCACTCCTTATCCCAAAGTTTAAAAATGTTTTTATAAGAAAGGAAATGGAAGACTTTATTTAATAAGGCGTGCCATGCCTTATTGCAATATCCATAAGTGCTTTTATAAGAAAGAAAGCAAAAGACTTTCTCCTATAAGATATTCCTACGCCTTATCACAAAGTCCAGAAGTGGTTATACTAACAACATCAACAACAATAACAACAATAACAATAACAACAACAACAATAATAATAAGGCTTTAATCTATAAAAAATTCTCATGCCTTATAGATCCTAATAAGGTATTAACACATTTAGGTAAATGAATAAGGCTTAATGTATTGTTTGGTATCTTACTGTAAACTACAGAGCATGGTGATCGACCGATAGGGTTATGGATTGAATTGTCTTAGGCAAATTTAATTTGTGTAATAAGAAAATCCCAAATTTTTAACTTATCATACCAAATACATCATAGCAAGTTATATAATTTCCTATTTACTACTTTAGTCTATCCATCAATTTGTGGGTGAACTATACTACTATACTTCAAGGGCGGGCGAATCAACATTCCCTACAAGGTCCTCTAGAAATAACTTAAAAAGTTAGTGTCCCCATTAAGCCTCACCACCTCTCAGAAGAATAGTTTAGCAATAACTGTTACAACTGC
Source organism: Pinacopodium congolense (assembly GCA_028565735.1). NCBI lineage: Eukaryota > Viridiplantae > Streptophyta > Magnoliopsida > Malpighiales > Erythroxylaceae > Pinacopodium > Pinacopodium congolense. The sequence goes on from JAOXYD010201988.1 coordinate 7,554, forward strand.
CCTCTTATTGCATGGTAAAAGTGTGACAGCTTAGAGAATTTGTCAACTACCACAAAAACTTAATCCATGCCCCTCTGTGTCCTTAGTAAACCTAGTACAAAGTTTACGGAAAGGTCTTCCAAATATTGTTAGACACAGGTAATGTCATGTATAAACTCGAGTTTGATGTGTGACCTTGTAAGTTTCATAAATTTGGCACTTAAAAACAATAGAAACCACATCTCTCGTTAATTTAAGCCAGAAATACCTTTTACATATCTCATCAAGTGTCTTTTCTCTTCCCAAGTATCTAGCTAGTCCTTTACACAAGTCCTTAATGACCTTCTCCCTTATTGATGTCTGCAGGAGGCATAGTTAATTATTTTCATAAGGAATCCATCTTCAATATAGTAACCTTCATGGGTTTTTCCTCCTTGATAGACTCACCATATTTTTTAAGTTATCATTATCAACATATCAGTTTTCAAGTGTTCGAAGCCTTCAACCTCCACTGTTAACATCTTGATTATGGAAATTTTTTGACTCAACACATCTACCACTATATTTTTCCTCCCAATCTTATAGACAAGTTTATAGGAGAACTTGTCAAGATAAATTAACCATCTAACATGCATCTTTGTTCTAGACTACTTTTAACTTCCTAAGTACTTCAATGTTTAGTAGTTAGTGTAGAGAACAAACTCCTTTCCAATAAGATAATGCCAAGTCTTCAAAGCTCTTACAATGGTATAGAATTCCTATCATAAATAGCCTATTTTTCCCTTGCCTTGTTTATATTCTTACTAAAGTACACTACTAGCCTTTTCTCTTAAGATAATACCATCCTAATGCCTATCCCACTTACATCACACTCCATTTAAAATAATTTTTCGAAGTCTAGTAGGCTAATATTAGTGTAGTACACAGTTTCTATTTAATAAGGTTGAAACTTTGTTCTTGTTCTTTTTCCTACTTGAACTTTCCCTTCTTCAAGCAGTTTGTAATAAGGAATATAATTTGATGAACCTCCTATAAAACGTCACTAAACTATGGAAATTCCTTACATCTCTTATGAATTTCTATGTGAGTCAATCTCTAACGGCCTTAGCATTGTCTTTATCTACCCGACTGCCATCTTTTCCTACAACATAATAAAGAAATAACTCTCTATCATAAACAAGCATTTCTTTAAGTTGTGTATAATTGATTTTCTCTTAAGACCTCAATACCTACCTTATATGCCCCACTTTCTCTTCGTCAAATCTACTGTAAATAAGAATACCATCAAAATAAAAAATTACAAACTTACTATTAAAGGTCACAACACCTAGTTTATAAGACGTATAAAAGTGTTAGGTACATTGGACAATCCAAAGGGCATGATCAGCTACTCATATAAGCCATCCCTTGGCTTAAAACCCGTTTTCCACTAGTCTCCAAGCATTGTTATTATCTGATAATATCCACTTTGAAGATTAATTTTGGAGAAAACAATGGCTCCAATCAATTGATGCAACATATCATCAAGTCTTAGAATGGACAACTTATAGCCAATAGTGATCTTGTTGATCGTTTTACTGTTATTACACATCCTCTAACTCCTATCTTTTTTTAACATAAGTAATGTTAGCACTGCACATGAAATCATACTCTCCCAGATATGGCCTTTCCTCCTTAACTCTTCCACTTTCTTCCTTAGCATTTCATTATTTTTCAAGCTCGTCCTGTAATAAGGAATATTGCGCAGACTAACTTTTAAAACCATGCCAATGTCATGTTAGATATTGCATATAGGCGATAATCCCTTAGGTAACTTATTCATAATGATATCTGCAAACTCCTTCAATATAGATTACACTTCTTGGGTTACCATATGCTTAGACCTATCTTATACTTCTTCCTTCCATTTAACCATTAACATATACACCTCCCTTGTTTCCTTCATCCCATTAATAAATTTTCCTCAATTAGTCTCCACCTATAGCAAAGGCTTTTTTATCATTCCTTAAAACGCCACTGATAGGTATTAAATACTTCACATTGTCCTTTAATAAGTGTTATGTGTTTGTTCTTCTCGAGTGCATCACATCCATATCAAATTGCTATGGTTTTTCTGACAGGATTAGATATGCATCCATCTTTACCACGTCACAATAATACTTTTCCTAATACTTTTCGATGGGGAAAATCACTGTGCATTGTTCTTTAACTAAAATTTGTGTAACCTCCTTAATCAACCTAATGCTATAAGGATTTAGGTGTGGCTCAATAGTAAATTTCAACTTCTTTAGTTTCAATACATTTATAATATTTTCTTGACTTCATCTATTAATGATCAACTCATACAAACTCCCTAGTACCAAACACTTAGTACGAAGTAGTTTATACCTCTGCAAATCATCATACTCCTTGTAGGATACCATCAATCTCCTGACAATAAACATATACGCTTCCTCATCCACTTCTCGTTGCTATTTCCAATCATTCCCTTCTACTGTGCACACTTCCTTATCATCTTCTTTATCATGATGCTCCACCATATTTACCACTCTTCTCTTCGAACATTCATTAGACTTATATCCTAAATCGTTGTACTTGTAACACTTTCGTAGGGCTGGTTTAGCATCGGGGTTACCAGATTTAGGAATCACTGGAGTTACTTTGCTTAAGTTTCCACCATTAGCATTTCCCTTCGCAATACTACTCCTTATATGGGTGGCAGTAACTACCTTTTTCCCTTTGTTGCCTGAACTCTTCTCACCTGCATAACACTTAAATTCCTATAACTTTTCATTCAGTGTATACTCCACTTTCATAACTAGATTTCTTGCATCTTGTACTATAAACACCATCCAAATTCCTATCTTTTTCCTTTTGTTTGACCTCAGCCCCCTCAAATAGCATGAGGCTTGTTGAGATTGGGATTCAAACAGTTAATTGTGGGCTGCCAACTTTAGAAACCCTGTTGTGTACTCATGAAAGCTTTAATTGCCTTGGTGACATTGTTAATATGTGTTAAAGATGTATTGCTTAAAATCTAGTTTTAGGAATCTCCTCCTCAATAACTAATTCATTCTCCGTCATGAAGATACTAAATTTCTTCATTCTCTCCTCCTTGATTCCTATAACTACTCCCACCATACGGAAGCTCCACCTTTAAGGCAATAAGCTACCAACTTTATCTTCCTATCCTGTAGAATCTCTGTATAATTAAAGAATCTCTCTACTTCTATTAACCAATCTATGAAACCTTTAATATCCAAATCTCTGATAAAAGAAGGGATATCTACATTCAACTTATACTCATAGTCTCCTCTACGCCTCGGTTGGACAACTGCTTCCTCAGCATTAAAGATATTTCCATGGTCTTAAGGCATGGGATTATAAATCTAAGGACGCCTTGCAGGACCACCTACCCAAACAATTGGTTCCTCAGTTCTTCGTATGTATCCCCTCACAACAACAATTACAATTGGTCCTAAATCAATGCTTACTCTCATTCCATATTATGAATTTACTCTCAAAATTCAGGTAACCTAGGAACATCATAGTTAGTGTTGGCTATTATTAGATGAACAAGCCTTGAATTCTCAAGACTCTAATACCACCAGACAAAGCACAAAAATGTGATACTCTAATCCAAGAGTATAGAGGTCGAAAACTCAATCCAAGATTTGTGAAGAATTCAAAAGTTAAATAAAATCTTAAAAAAGTGAAATTTCATTTAAAATAAGCAAAAAGTTTTTCCCAATACACAAATGAAGTATTTATATGAGTTATGGGACCTTAAAACTAAATAATGAGGATAGGATAATCTTTTATAATCCTAATAAAAGTAAAACACTCATAATATAAAATTTCCTAAATAAAAAATGCAACCTTTTCAATTAACATCAGTTTTTGGCGATTTCAACGATTTCATTGATACCCATCGTTAAGATCCTATGGGTCAAATCATTAGCAGTGGTTATTTAATATTTAACGGTGTCGTTGAATACTGCCATTGATCTTTTAAACTCTTTCTTCAAGCTTTGCATCAAAAGGAAACAAAATACTTCTTTCTATAAGTTATGTCTATGCCTTATCATAAAATTGAAAAGTGTTTATCTAATAAAGGGAAAAAAAAGATTTCCTTTTGTAAGGCATGACCTTACTTTATTGTAATGTCTAAAAGTGATTTTATAATAGTTCTTCCACCATTTTTAACATGCTCACTTCACGTTTTTATCCAATTTATTAAGTTAATAAGCACTATGCAATGTTACCCTATAAAAATTGATCAAGAATGTAAGGAGAAATAGTAATAGGACTTAGGATTATGTATATGCCAAAATTTTGGGTTTGAAATAACAAGCAAATCTGAATCGATTACAATGGTCATCCTAATGCTTCATAGAAATGTAAATTGTGGCGAAAAGAATCTTATTTTGAAATTGTATTGATTTGGGTGCACATGATATGATCTTCACTACTTGTTCTTGACTTGTGTTGACTTTTATGTGAGTTGTGAATGCCCTCAATATATATTTTAAGAAATTACATGTTCTTATTTTAGTTAATGAAAGTTCAAAACATTACATGTACTTAATATGTGAGGACCATATAGTTTAAATAGGGTTTGACCATTTCTTATGACCCAACCTAACCTAATTTCTTAATATCTATATGTTTTAAAGCTGATTCATTCCAGCTTTCACTTTTACTCCATCTTCAGTTAGGTTTTTACTTTGCATATGTTGAGAGAGGCGTGTAAGCTTCCCTTTTCTTCTACATGTTAAAGACTCTTTTTATTTTTTTCTCAAATTGGTTGTCTTGTAGGATATTAAGGAAGGATTAGTGAACAAGGCAATTGAAATTTAACTTACAAGAATTACAAAGTTTTTTGGGTGAATTGCTAATCCTTTCTTCATATAAATTTCCTATTCTTTTCTTGGTGATATTGAATTCATTTAAGCTGAAATTGGTTTGATTAATATTTTAATGAATTTAATTGTGAAATTGGATGAAATTAATGAGGAAATATGACTGGAAAATTTGGTTGAAAAGAGAGAGTGAGAGGAGAGGAGAGGAGAGGAGAGGAGAGGAACTGAGAGATAAGAAGAGTTAGAAGAAGAAGGAAAGAATTTGAGTAAAAGAGAAGTTTATGGAAATAAAGAGAATGGTAAAGAGAAGAAAAAGAAAGAAAAAGAAGGAAAGAAAGAGGAGAGGGAGAAGTGAGAAGCGTGAGTTTAGGGAGAGAAGGATGGAGGTTGAAGGTGGGGGGAAAAAAGGAGGTTTTAGAAAAAAAAATGTTTGTTTTAAGAAATTTGAGTAATAAGGTAATTTTGTAATTAAGGGTAAAGTAATGAGTAAAATATGGGGAAAAAGAGTGTTTAAGGGCATTATGGGAAATTTTGGAGAAAAGTAAGGGTATTATTGAAATTTTCATAAATGATTAAGGGTAATTTAGTGAAGAAAATGGAAAATATGACTAGAGAGGATTATTTTAGGCTTTTAATGAAAATGTTAGGGTCAATTTTGGAAAATGAAGGAAAAGTTGGATAATTTTGATATTTTTAAGGATATTAAGGATGAAATGAAAACTTTTTTTTTTGTGAAGAAGTTAAGAAAATTTTAATTATTTTAGAGGAAAATAAAGTAAATATTGTTTTATATACTTAGGAATTTTGTCTAAAAAGGCATATTTTAGTTTATTAAATATACATTGGAGTAAATATTTTCCTAATTTGAGTCTAATAAAAATTTTATAAATAATTAGGCTCAAGAATAAGTTAGAAAGTAGATTAGACCTATTGAATTAATTATTTTGAGAGATCAGGTAAGGTTAACCTTAGAATAGTATACTCTTAAAGTTATCTGTTGCGTACAAATTATGAATTTTTCTTCTTAAATAAATGTGTACATTGCATATTTTATATGATTTATAATTAAAATAAATAATTGATAATCAAATGTGTATTTTAAATATATTTGAGCTCTGAAAAATAATTAAATAATTAAATTGTTAATTGACGAATAAAATTATGAATTCAATACTTATATTATGACATGTATTATGATGTGTATTGCTTTAAAAATTGAAATATGACATTTATATGTTTCAATTTTTTATTGCATGTGTGATTATAAATAATTCATAGTGGATAAATTGTTTTTTTAAAAAATATATTGAGACTGAGTTTATGATAGACTAAGTTATAGAATGGTTATGAATTAGTGGTTTACTTAGGATAAAGTAGATTTGATGGTATTTAATATTGATGAGATGTTGAGATATATGTAAGATGTGGTTAAGTACCTGTTTGTGGAGAAGATATCGAAGCTTCTTGAGTCTTGAAGATGTCCTGTGCTGATAGTTAGATATTATAGTGGTACTAGGTTATTCTGAATCCCAATGATACTCTGCATTGATAGCTAGACACTAGAGTAGTACTATGGTCCTATATGTAATTGAGTGAAAGAGATATCTTATGCCAATATTTATATTTATGATTATATTTTCACATAGTAAAGAGATGTTGAGGATGAGACGAGTCAACAGATTATTAGATATAAGCTTATTAGATTAAAAAGGGGCGAATAAATCAATAATTACAGTTAGGAAAAAAAAACTAAATGGCTGACTAACCATGGCCTTTTATGGTTGTCAACTATTAAAATATATAATAATAATAATAATATAATATTTTTTTATTATTATAGAATCAACCATGACCGGCCATGTATTACCAGCTATGTAGTCAAGACCTTGCAATTATAGTATAAATAGAATTAATAATAATGAAAATAATAATATTTTTGATATATGTACTTTTGATTGTGCATGTGAGTATTGCATGAGTAGTTATTTCATTATTCAATCATTTTACTTTATATTGAATTACTTGATATAAGAGCATAGTCAGGTAACCCTTATTAAATACGTAGCTCATCTTTTACTATTATTTTTCAAGAAATCGAAAGATTATCGATAACTCCAGTACTCGCGATTGAGTTTTGCTATTAATAATATAGTATTTTAGCAGTGGATTGATACCTGTTCTATTATCCATATTTTGAGGATTATATTTTGATATTAATATGCATATATACAAGTTGCGATTTTTGTTATAGATGGACACTGCTTTCTGAAATAGATATATTTGTACATAAAATTTTAAAGTATGATGGTTACTATTTTAGTATTAATGAGATTTATGATTATACTCTGCATTAAATATTTATTTTCAAACAAATTTTTATAACTAATGGATTCTATTTTCGGAGTTATTGAGGTATATGTTGATTAATTATGTTTTGTATCGTAGAGGGAGAAGAATGTCGAACACCAAGAGTTGTTGTTGACAATCTAGATGTCAATGCAAGGAGTGGAAGAGGGAAATGTGTTTCACGGCACAATTGGTTCGAAAATTAAATTGATATTAGAGTAAAATAAGAAGAAAATAAAAAGAATATCAAATATATCAACTTTTATGGGGCTAATGTATATAAGTTATAGAAGACTTATTTTCTTAAGGCGTAGGCATGCTTTATGGGCATAAATATTCTCGACATAAATGATTAGATACTATTGAAAACAATTAATAGAGCGTGGGGATAACTTATGAACGTCTTTTGCATATGAATTCAATGCAATTTATCACAATCATTCACAGTGTGCGGGGACTTCTTATGTACTAATCGTAAATTTATAATAATGGAGTACCCCAAGGACATTTCCTTGTAACAAATTTCTTTCAAGTCAATAATTTTATAATTCACACCTACCATAGTAATTGCATAGCGTTTTATTGTTTAAAACTTATGATTCTCGTCTATAAAAGTTTTTGCAGTTGAGGACATCATTCACTCTTTAAGTGTTAAATTTTTGTCAGTAGAGTGACATCCATGAAGGAGGGGAATCAACCATGGAAATGGCATCCATGAAGGAGGGGAATCAACCATGGGAATAGTTATTAGATATAGATGATTTCCATCGCATAAGAAAATGTAAGTAAAGGAAAAATCATTTTGAAACATTGCAACCTTTATCTTCCATTACCTAGTTCATCTCCTAAGCTCATTTCGGACGTATCGGAATAATTCACGTAGTCATGCAATGATATAAGAATGAAAGCAACGATATTTGTAGTAATAAACGAAGAGAAGCAGTATCAAAACAAGAATATATTCGAAATTTTTGGATAATGGTCCATGAGACGATGATGATGATCTCTGCAGGGACCAATGGATGCTGGAATTGAAGTATGTTAATACAAGAGATTTTCTCTTTTATAGGGGATGAGTATTTAGAATCTCCTACCACAACATTGAGCTTGGATGAGAAGATTTTTCAATCGGTAGCGAAATCGAAAGCTTGTAATTTTAATGAACTTGGTGGCATGATGGTCATTCTGAATAGTAGCATTAATATAACCATTCACCGAGCAGACCTATGGCACGCAAAGTTTGAGAAAATAGATCTTTGTTGGAGCTATAATGATATTTTGAAAAATGTTGTAGTTTTTTCCTACCACTATGAATATTATCTGGACGTCAACAATAGGAACTTGATAAAATTGATTATATAGGCCGGAAGCTGATTAGCAAGGATTGATTCACATCAAGTTAAAGTGAAGAATTACTTTTTTATATAAAGGGTGTTGGTGGCCATTTCAACAAGAAATGATAAGTTCAATTTACGAAGAAGATATATTCCAAAATGTGTCATACAACAATTGTTCTACATCTATAACAAAGTAATGCTCTTCCTTTGTATGCGTAGGGGATATTAAGAATATCAAAAACAATATTCTAGAAAAGGCAAGAAAATAGCACTTTCATGCACAAAAATTAGTTAAAAAATGAAACAATTCCAACTTTTAGGGCTAATTTGATTGATTATTAAGTGTACATTTGGAACAAATAAATTTAAAATATAGAATTTATTTACAAATAAATTATCTTGTTTAGATAGTTATTATTTAAAATATGCAATTCAATTGAATTTCTCGTAATCATATTTGAAATAAATATAAAATAAAAAATTCATTTACATCAATTTTTTAATATACTTTTTAATATAATAACTTTATAATAGGCTCGTTTCTCTTAAAATAGTTATTTTTTATTAGCACAAGAGGTGTTAAGATTGGGAGAGAAGTAGCAGTTTCTAGTCACGGCTCCTCCCACTCCACTCTGGTCAATTGAGTTTCTTGTCCCGCGAGAACAACTCTATAAGAAGAAGAATCTTTGGTTTCAGGAAACGCAAATGCTATCCAACCTAAGGTATTGCCTTTTTGTGTATCTTATTAACTTCTCTCTATCATGGAAACAACAGCTATGCTTTAATGCAGCCAAAGGCTTACATTATCTTCAGACAAGTGCTACAAGTGTATCATTCACTGTAATGTAAAACCATAATTGCCCAAAATATTCGTACATCAAAAACCAACAATAAAACATGTTACTGTTTTCAACACTACGTGTAAATGTATATGTATATATTTACATCTATATTTTCCTTGTTCTTAGATATCCTTTTAGGCCTTTTTTTATTTTTATTTTTTCGCTCTTGGGAATTCTAGCAACAAAGTTCAGATGGACTTGAAAGATTCTTGTCAAATGTTGTTAAATGAATATATTAAGTTCTTTTTGTTTTGAATTTTCTTTTTAATAATATTATATTAAATTATATTATGATATAATAATATATAATATAATAATGTAATATAATTATAAATCATAAAGCATACTAAAATTTTTTACTAATGCTAAGATTATTTTAGGATAATTTTAGAAGATAAAGATATGTCTCTTAAATTTGTGAAATTTATTTATAAATATCAATTATTTCAATAAAATTTAAATTATATATGTTGAATTTTATAGAATTTAAACATCAAAATTAAATTCATTTATTCCAAACAGGTTCTATGTTGTGAAATTAAAATTTTCTATCTTCACAAGCCTTGGTTTTAAAATTATTCCTCTTAGGTATTCTCATCTCATCAGTGTCACTAATGACAATGACTTCATGTTTTTATTTCTTTCCATTTCTACTCGTCTTAGTCAAGGGCACACCTCTTATTCTTGAAGAACCCATTATCGGATATTGATGATGTTTAAATATGTACCAAGGACCTCAAATCCGATAGTGTCATAATTTATCATCATAAATAAAATTCAAAGGAACAATGTGTTCATATGATTAAATTATAAAGGACAAATTAAAAAAAATCATAACTTTACTCAATTTTATGATAGTAATCAGAAATTTGAAATTTGTTAATTAAATATATGAACTTTTAATTCATTATAAATATAGCCCGTTGTTAGTCATTTTGTTAATGGCACTGATGTGACCAAAACATCAACATTAATTATTGGCATGTTAGTTGGACATAAATTGTACATATGGATAATTTATGTTTTAATTAATTAATTAAAGAAGATATTGAACTGTTTTTCCAAGTAATTCTTTTTTTTTATTGGCGTTAGTAAAGTAACAATACCTTCACACTTTTGTTCCTTGTTGCTTTCTTTTCCATTCTTCGCCGTCGATTTATCTGTAATCCTGCTTCACATTTTTGCTTGGATTGGCGCTGAACCTTAGATCTGTAACTTGTGGTGGGCTGCGAGAGAAGGAAACAGAGAGAAGAAAACGAGGGGAGAGTGTGTGACTATACCGCTCTTCCTACCAAATACTTAATTCTCAATTCACAATAACTCTAATTCTTCAATTTAGTTCACTAATTAATTCAAAACTTAAATTCACAAAATTTTTATTAATTAATCTCAATTATTCAGTACATCCAATCTAATATTCGACAACAATTTACTCAAGTTAAAGGAAGAAAAATATCCATTAATAAAAATTACAAATATCAAAGTCAATAAATTCAATAAAACTATCAATCTCAATTATATATAAATAAATAAAAAGTTAAAATACAAAACAAATCTAAACTAAAGTTTTAATTTCCTATGGCATCTAATCACCAACTAGACCACCTAATCTATTCCATCAAATTTGGCTTGAAATCCAAAATGCTCAAAATCTATTGAATGTTCCCTGAAAAATATATTTAACAAGAAATGACCAGCTAACTCAATAAAAAGAATTAAAATATAAACATAATACTTCACATAACTCTTATATACAAAATAGACTATATATACATCACATCAAAGTTTCAATGCACGTTGTAATGTAATTTCTTATCACCATTTATATAAATTTCATTTATATATAAATCATTCATAATAATTTATTCCATTTTTATGTTCTCAATTTAATTCTTTCTTAATTTTAAGGATTCCACTTAATTTAGTAGAGTTATATCCAATGATCAAATAACAAATAGACTTCGCAAGCGGCTTCCAACTACTAAAAGTATTATGGGTATTCCCACTGCAAAAATACTGGATTTCATTATAATGAAATATATATGATACTTTCCATTACCAGAAGTATTCAAGGTATTCTCATTACCAAAATACTCCAATACGTGTCTAATAACTAATATTAATCTTATCTTATATCTTGACCATTAAGTACGGTCTACATAAGCAAGCTACTAATTAAGATTTCTTTATATTTTTCTTAACATTTCATAAGCTCAATGTTATTATGTTAAGTTACAGTGTTTCATCATCAATAATTCACACAATATGTCACATGATCATATACATATTTTCATATAATTACAAATTCTATATAATCCTCATAATTCGCACAAAATCACATTATTCATAAATTATACAAAATGCATGTAAAAGATATATTTCATTTCTATAATTCACACAAAAATCATAATATTCATATTCTGTTTCCATAATTCACATAAATTTCATAATATTTATTTTTACATAAAATTTCACATAATAAGATATATTTCAATTCCGTAATTTAGACAAATTCATAATAATCATGTTTACATCAAAATTCAAAAAATTTTAGGTATATTCTAATTAACCCTTGGTATCTAAAATAATCAAAATTAAGCACCAAATCTCAACTGATAATCTTTCACTTTATCACCACAACCTAAATGAATAAAATAACTTTGTATTAAAACAGTTCACAATGTAAAATACTATGCCCTATTTCTCTCCCTAGTAACTTATATTATTTCTTCATTATTACTAGTAAGGAGAAAACTATGGGCCGTGTAAGGAGCCGTGCATGGGGCCCTGTAGTCGTTCCTGTTAGTAATACTCACTACCGAGTTCTAGATTCTAAAAAAGAATTGAAACCCAATAGTTATCATGCTTTCTGTCTATGGTCCACGAAAATAAATATTTCATAGAAACATTTCCCAACGAACTTACTTATTGATCTTAACTTGCTTTTGAATAGCTTAATACATCCAGTACAACAAAGGAACTTGGAATCTTGGCAAAAAAAGAAAAGGTACTGTAGCAATGAAGTACCAAAAATTTTAAATCGAAAGTGCAATTACAGTTATCCCATGCTCAAATCTTCAAATGCCTAAGCGAATATGAAAGTATAGTTTCTTTTATAAGTTCAGAAGATGCATGAGTACCACATTCTAATAAGCTATTATTACTTCTTCTTTTTTCCAATCTGGGCATATACAATTAAACAAGCAATTAGTTTCACTACATCTGTTTAAATACACCCAATTTACACCTATTTGCATAAATAGTATACAACATCCCCAAATCCCTAAAGCCAAACACTTTTAAATTCCATTTTTATCAGATATTAAAATACAAGGAAGAAGAGATGGTTATAATAGGTTAGAGTAACCATTGTCGCCGATGTTTGTGGAAAGGAAATTGAACCAATCAACGCTTTTGCTACTATCAGTAACCTTCACAAAGCAATGGACTACCAATGCACAAGCTTGCGGCATAGGGCTCGTGACTGCTGAGATGATTGCTCTAGTTCTCGAAGGTATTAAAAAAATGAAAAAAAAAAAAAGGACTAGGACTGGTCAGGAACACCGTGTCGCATTGGTTTGCCATCTATGGTGACGGCATAAGCAATAATAGCATTGGGTGGCTGCTATTGGCGTGTGGCAAGCGGTAGACTAACAATCCGACAAGTAAAGGGTGAAAAAAAAAAGAGGAAAAGAAAGTAAATCGATGGTCCAAGAAAAATGAGTGACGGAGGCGAGAGGAGAGGAAAAACAAGATGGCCAGCTTTTATTTATTTCCCAACAGCTAGTGTGTGAATGGCTAGAACAAAAAGGATGGAGAAGTAACAGAAAAAGGAAAATTCTTTGTTCAATTTGTTCAATTTTCATTTTAAATATACGTTAAAGCATTTCACAATTCATGAAGAAGTTAAATAAACTAGGAACAACTAATGAAGGACATATCCTATACACCCAATTAGAGACAACTCTAAAATAGGGTTCATCCTATATGATTGTAGAATCCACATATTATTATACAACATTAATATGGCCCTTGTAAACGACAACAGATGATCCCTTTTCATTTATCTGCAATATGTTCACCCTTGATAAGACATCCATTTTATCACAATATATTCATTTAGCCAACAGATGATCACTATTTATTCTACAAGTTAAACGCAACAACCATTTAATCATAAATTCGTTAGTGTTGCTGGTATCATAAAAAAATATTCATAAAAATATCTTTTTAAATTTTATAACTCTTGTGTGCTCCAAATTTATTAGATATTTTCTTAAGTATATGCCACAATTATAATTGTTGAATTAAGGAAGGTTCACCTTATTTTGATGATAATAAAGCAATATTTAGACTAACATTTTATTGGATTTGAAAAACAAGTGCTTAAAATGAAGTATGGAAGAACTTGAATATGAAGTTTAGAAACAAGAAAGAGTTTATGATGAATTGATTAAGACTTAAGCATTTTGAAAGACAAAATTAGAATTCCTATAGGTTAATGCTTGTAATTTTTAACGTAAATTTCACTTAATTCTTTATGGTGTCTTGATGAGGCTCATTTATGCATAACGCACTCATAAATTAGAATATGGTATATAGAATGCATAATCAAGAGGAATTTTGTATGAAATATTTTTAATAATCCTCTTGATGAGTCAAAAATATTTTTAGGAAGTTTTTGAGTTTTTGTGTAAGTTATAAAAGGGATTATAAAGTTGTAATATGCTTGAATTTGTTTTGGACTAATTGTTATGTGTTTCAAGGTCTTTAACAACAATACTAAAGGAGAACAATGACGCTATTATAGGCCCATGTTAAAGTGGACTATAACAACAGTACGTCAATGACACCGGTAAAGCCAGATAAAACCAATGTTAAAGAGCAAAATCACATTACAATGGATATTTCTCAATAGTAACAAAAGTTTAATAC